>PVHX01005419.1:0-112660 GCA_004024805.1 Geosciurus inauris | reverse complement strand
AAAAAAAAAAAAAAAAAAAAAAAAAAAAAAAAAAAAAAAAAAAAAAAAACACTTGGGAATCAATTTAGCAAAAGAGGTGAGACCTCTACAATGAAAACTACAGGACACTAAAGAAAGAAATTGAGAAGACCTTAGAAGATGGAAAAATCTCCCATGCTCTTGGATAGACAGAATCAATATTGTCAAAATGATCATAGTTCCCAAAGCACTATGCCAAATGGAAGAAAAAGTAGGCCCAAATCTTCATCATGTTGGCTTAGAACCTTACTTCCTTAACAATACTCTTAAAGTGCAAGAAATAAAATCAAGAATCAATAAATGGGATGGAGTCAAACTAAAAAGCTTCTTAGCAAAAGAAACAATCGATGAAGTGAACAGAGAGCCAACATTCTAGGAACAAATTTTTGCCACATGCACATCTGATAGAGCACTAACCTCCAGGATATATAAAGAACTCAAAAAACTTAACACCAAAAAAGCAAACATCCCAATGAATAAATGGGCTAAGGAGCTGAACAGACACTTCTCAAAAGAAGATATACAATCAATCAACAGACATATGAAAAAATGTTCAACATCTCTAGCCATTAGAGAAATACAAATCAAAACTACTCTAAGATTTCATCTCATACCAGTCAGAATGGCAGTTATCAAGAATACAAACAACAATAAGTTTTGGTGAGGATGTGGGGGAAAAGGCAGGCTCATACACTGCTGGTAGAACTGCAAATTGGTACAACCAATCTGGAAAGCAGTATGGAGATTCCTTAGAAAACTTTTAATGGAACCACCATTTGACATAGTTATCCCACTCCTCCATCTATACCCAAAGGTCTTAAAAACAGCATACTACAGTGACGCAGCCACTTCAATGTTTATAGCAACTCAATTCACAATAGCTTAACTGTGGAACCAACCTAGGTGCCCTTCAATAGATGAATGGATAAAGAAACTGTGGTATATATACATAATAGAATATTACTCAGCAATAAAAGAGAATAAAATTATGGCATTTGCAGGTAAATGAATGGAGTTGGAGAATATCATGCTAAATGAAGTAAGCCAATCCCAAAAAACCAAATGCCAAATGCTCTCTCTGGTAAATGGATGCTGATCCATAATGAGGGAGAGGATATGGGAAGAATGGAGGAAGTTTAGTCAAAGAGGAGGGAAGGGGAGGGGGCATGGGGGCAATAAAGATGGTGGAATGAGAGGGACATCATAGTCCTAGCTTCATGTATGACTGCATATATGATGTGATTCTACGTCATGTACAATCAGAAAAATGAAAAGTTGTGCTCCATCTGTGTACAATGAATCAAAATGCATTCCACTATCATGTATACCTAAATAGAATAAATAAATTTTTTAAAAATAAATTTAATAAAAAGTATTTTACTTGATCATACAAATCAACTTCAGGACCTGAAGAAGTCAGATATTTTTTCTAGGAAATTAGATATTAGGGACAGAAGAGACCTAAGAAGTATTAGAAAATCAAGCAAATACATTACCCAGAGACATAGACAAATTTGTCAAAGAACTACTTATCCTGTCTCTACCATGGAGGATCAAATTGTCTTTTAGGTGAACTCCCTAAGACCTTTCAAAAATATGTATATTTTAAATGTTCTTTAAAATTGCTCCAGCTAAAGAAAATATACTTTCAAATTCTTTTGTGTAAAGTCAGAAAATCATTACTATCAAAATCTGAAAACAATAGCCACAATTTCTCTTATTAAAAAAGCATCTTAAATAATATATGCAAACAGAAACTAGAAGGTACCTAAATTCAAAATATCTCAAAATCAAATTAGGTCATACCAAAGATTGTCCAGTATCAAGAAATACAGCTCATAATATTAAAAGACTAAGGAGAGAATCACATGATCATCTCTTTCAATATTGAAAAGGCATCTAATGAAATTCAACATCTTTTCTTGATTTTTATAACTCCTACTACAGTAAAAGTCAATTCATACTTAGTGCAAATGATGGGAGAGAGATAAGCAGACACAGAAAAACAGGGACATAGAAGCTATCAAACTTAATAACAAAACACTGTAAGTTTCACCTTTCAAGAAAACACAGCAATGTTTCCTATCCAAGAAAGATATGAGGATTATAGATTGCTGTACTTTGGAGAAATGCAAAATTAATGTCATGTCATGCTTAAACAGCAAAATAGTAAATTATAATAGGAGAGAAGATTCTATTTACAATAGCATAAAATAACTAAAAACACAAGGTATATAGAAACTTAAAACTTAAAAAATACATCCAAAATTTAGGGAACTTTAAACTTACTGAAAATCCAGAAGAAGTCTTTAATAAAGGAAGAAACTCCATTCTCAGATAAAAATACAAAATAGTGGGAAGATTCTATTCTCTCTATTATCTATAACTTTGCCTAACTCTAATAAAAATAGCAACAGGATTTTTATTTTTGGAGTTAGACAAATTGTTATTTACATGTGAGAAAATTATTATGCAGGAATATGCAAGAAAATTCTAAAAGAAAAGAATAAGGGAGAGCTGTACCTAAAAGATTATAGAAGACATTTAAAGCAGTGTGGTGCTTGTATACAATAAGAAGTAAAAATATTAGAAATAGAAAATATATATTATAAATAGAACATTTAAATATATTAACAATAGAAAAATACATATAAAAGAATTTTGTATATTATAAGATTGGTCATGTGGGAAATGATGAATTGTTCAATAAAGGAGCAGTCTTCTAGAAAAAAATAAAGATCCCTATAAACACAAATATTACATGGACCTCGACCACAAGTAAATTAGATGGATAAATGGCTTAAATGTAAAAACTGAAACCTCAAAATTCCATGAGGAAAACATTTTTTTTTATAATAGAGCAAGTAGAGATATTCTCAGTATGTTACAAAACCCAGAGATGGTAAAATATTTCTATGTATTTCAAAATTTTATGCATGGTAAAATAAAATGTAAATAAAGTTAAAAGATAGATAAATAACAAGTGAAAATGCCACTTTTGGGTATGTATATAAAAACAGCTACTACAAACAAATAAGAACGTGACCTACCACCTTGTAGAAAAGTTGGCGAAGAGCACGGACACACTTGCAAAAGAGAAAATACAAAACTTTTAGACATAAGAAGCTCGAGAGTCATATTTTGACAGGAATAAAATAGAATGTTTCCCAGGCAATGCCTAGACCTTGTAATGGACATGGCAAATACAGGGTCACACTAATTTTAAAATATATATTTATTTATACCCCTGTTCCCTTTCCTCTGCTCTACTGGTCTGTTTATTTAGCAGGGAGGAGAAAGAGGGTAAGGGCAAGTATTGGAGACTGAACTGGAGCAAATGATCTTCCAAGCATTTATAATTATGTCAACACGAATCCTAATGTTACGTATAACTGTTACGAACCAATAAAAAATAATGAAAAGAGATATACAGTACATGGGAAACCTGGGGCGTGTTTACAAAAGAGGGGACAGTGGAGCTGTTTGAAAAAGTGCACAGGGAGCCTTAGCCTCCTGAAGCCTCATTCAACACACACAATTGGCTTGGTTATTACCTCTCACTTCGTTTCCTCTAAACTTACAGCACAGGATTCTTTTCTATCAGAGAAAGAAAGTCAAAGGGGTGGGGGAAGAATAGAAGAGAGGAAACAGAAAGGAGGAGAGAATGAGTATCAACACAAAGAATCCTAGGAAAGAATGGACTTCACTGGAAGGAAAAGTGAAGCAAATTTTTAAAATGAGGAAAATAAAGACCGTGTGGATTTTTGTTTTGTTGATGCAGCTGCACAAACAGAAAAGAAATGTGAGGAGAAGGGCAATAGCTTCCTTGGGATTCAGAGGAAGTAGTAGTTCACTAGGGATAAAGGGGCAAAAGACATACCGAGTAATGGTTTTCCATCTGCAGTTATGAATGAAGAAAGTGGAGAGTCAGACAGACCAGGACCAGGTTTTCAGGAGTGCAAGAAGAGGCGCAGATAAGAATCAGAGTGGAAATGAAACATCTTTGGAAATTAAGACATGAGAACCTCATAAAAGCACAAAACCTGTGAAATAAAGGAGAATCTAACAATGTAGGACTCAGCGGACCAGCCCCAAGTTCATTGCATCCACCAGAGCTCCCTGGGCCTGCAAGAGCTGCCTCACCCAAGGTCAGTAATGCAGACAGAGGTGGGAGCAAGACTTCCAGGGGCCACACAGTCACTCCCACAGCTTCTACCTCTGTCCCCAGACCTCCTCAGGGTCTACACTTGACTCAACATTAATAGCATTCAAGCTGGGCACGGTGGCACAAGCTTGTAATCCCAGCACTTAGGGAGGCTGAGACAGGAGAATCGGAAGTTCAAAGCCAGCCTCAGCAACGGCGAGGCGCTAAGCAACTCAGTGAGACCCTGTCTCTACATAAAACACAAAATAGGGCTGGGGATGTGGCTCAGTGGTTGAGTGCCCCTGAGTTCAATCTCCAGTACCAAAAAAAAAAAAAAAAAAAAATAGCATTCAGATTTAGAAAGACTTTAGAACAGCTCCATCTAGTCTTCAAAGCCCAATCTCTGTGAGGTGGCAGGGAGAGGTTCAAGAAGATTTTTTTTTTTAAAAACTTCATCCATCCATTCATTTTCATTTATTCATTATTTGTACAAAGATCTATTGGTTTTCAGACTAAGCACCTTATTGCTCTACTAAGATCTAGAGAAATAAAGATAAATTAAAATTCTCAGTAAGGTACACCAATCTAGTGGGAAGAGAGAAATAGTGATTAATTTTGTTAAGGAGACAGAGCAAAATAATCATTGTAAAACATAGATGGAGAGATTCTGGCTTTGCTGCACATTGATTGATTTTTGTATAATTTTGAAAGCCTTTTATAATAAAATGTTGAAAACCCCTCATTATAATGTGTGTAACAAGTGCGTATTAGTGCTTAACTCCAAATGCAGCCCATCTGATCAGTAAAGAAGCCATCGTCTTTCCAGTGATTGTTCGTGGATGCCACATAAATTAACTTCTATGGTCAGACAAGTTTGGTAGTACTGGTAAACAAAAGAAAATATGTTTCTTTACTGCTTCATTTATTGACATCCCTAATATGGCCCCTGCATTATGACTCTTCAAGACTGGACATAATACGTAGAATTTTCCAGCCTTCTTTGATTATGGGACTTTCCCCTTGGTATTTCTTAGCATTAAGGTTCTAAGGAATAGGTAGTGGGAAATACCAGATTGAAGATTAATCCTTACCCTGAGCTATGTGCCCTAAGAAATGTAATGAGGTTATACAGGGAATACCCATGGCACTGTATGTGGGATTCCTTTATCAGCTCCTAGTCCTGTACAGGAATTTGCTTTTCCTATGTAGAAAGAAAAAGCACACAGTCTGGTACTACAGCACTTGGATCGTTCATAGAGAAGCTGAGTGATGATGACCATCATAATGCCTTCATATCTTCTAAGGTATGAGAAACAAGAGCACAGAAATAAGTGTATGTTTTTAAAAGTCCAAGCGTGATAACTTCAAGCAGATACACTGGCAAAATCTAAAGACTTTGAAAGGAGAAAAGGGTACCTCGGTCCAGAATGACAAGGAACACGTGCACAAGGAAGAACAGAAAAGGAACTTGCACGCAGCAGACATGTTTCTTGCCTCATTGGCTGAGAGTCTGTTCATGAGGGAAAAGTGGATCTGGATATCAGATTCCACAGCAGAGTATTCAGAATTATGCTTAAAAAGGACTTTACATTAAAGTATATGTAATTCTCATACATTTTGAACAAGTCCATTTGTTTTTTCTCAAACTCCCAAATCAAAGAACCCGTCCAGGTACCCTGTACAGTGTGCACATGTCTACACTGGTAGGAAACCATCAGACAGTAATGGTTAAATTTTGCCTCCCAGGGTAAGGTACACTTAGTAAAGAGGTCACTATGGAGAACATACTCTTAACAAACCTGACTTCTCTCCTCAAGGGCTACACTTACTTGAAATAGAAAAATGACAAACATCACTCTTTATTCTAATGATTTGTATACATTTTCACATAATCCTGAGATTATGTGAAAATGTAATAGTGTGTAAAATTACTGGTGCAAGCATTACTGTCCCCCACCCCCAATCAAACTGTGAGTTCATTGAAGAGGGAACCGTGATTTTTTTCATTTTTATTATCCATGGCAAATGCTGAAGGTCCTAGTATGCCATTCTAAAAAGCTTGGATCTTATCCCAAGAGCAATTGGAAGCACTAGAGCCTTTTAAATAGGGTCAGTTTTTAATAGGGCTAGATGTGCATTTAGAAAGCCCTTTGGCTGGATTGTAGAAAGTAGATTAGAGGCGGGAAGCCAAGAGGCAGAGAGGCAGTGGTACAGGTGAGAGATGGGGAGGACTGAAACTTGGGCAGTAGCGAAGCGGAGGGGGTGGTCAGAGGATTTCAGGACGTAGTAGGCTGAATTTGGTCATTTGTGAAATGCCAGAGATGAAGAAGATATAACCTTAAATGAGTGAGGTATCTAGCTGTGGTGACTCTAGCCTATGAAAATGGGAAAGTTTGGAAGGAGAACCGGTCTGGGAGAAAAGAGGATTAACATATTCATCTCGAACAGCCCTTTCTCAGAAAGCCAGGTTATGCAAGAACTGAGAGACAGAGTGTCTCACTTACCACCAGGCTAGGTCCCAGCTGTTTGTTTACAAGTCAATCACTTAGACAATGGAATGCATTTTTCTAAAAGAAGTAACACTACACGGCAGATCCTGATTAGGCCTGAAGGCTGCTGACTTCCCAGTGGCCATAGTGTAGGTACCATTTCAATGGGAGGTAGGGCAAGGTTGAAGAAAGGACTCATGGGGAGAAAGCTTAGGGCCTAGACCAAGATTCACCATGTCTTAATCTTTTCTTCTGGTTCCTTATCTCCTCCACAAATAAAATGAAAGTCCAAAATAATGCTTTACTTACCTAGGAGGTTTGTTGTAAAGTTCAAGGGAGATAGTCTATAGGAAAATATTTTTTTGTACTGTAGCACATCTTATGAATCTAAAATTTGAGAGTAGCCATTCAGTAATACAGGGCTCTGGTGACTGTGGACAGCTGGACTTGAAAGGTAGCTGAGAGTTTATTCCTTTAAGCATGAAAACATCTATTTTTTTGAAACATCAACCATTTCAGAGGCATCTAAAACTTTTCAAAATATTGCTTCTCTTACAGAGTGTCCTAAACAAGAGCCTAGACACCTAAAAAACAATTGTTGAATAAAGTATAGCGTTACATTTTGACCTTCTGATGTGGCAGCTCATTCTCAATCTCCTTTGCTTGTTCTTCCTCGTGTTCTAGACCTTTTCCAGGTGGAAGGGTCCAAGCACTGAAGTATCAGACCTATTTATTTCTCTATCTGAACTCACTTCCTAAATGAGGTCATTCAAACCTGTGGCTTTAAATTCCTTCCATATACTCACGACTTCCAATTTGATGACTCCAGTTTTAGAATTCCAACGAAACTCCAATCTCATATGCACAATAGCCTATTCAACATCTTCTTTGTTTGTCAAATAGGTACCCCAAATTTAATATGTCCAGAATCAATCTTCTTTACCAACTACCCCAACTACAAAACCTGTTCTCAGACTGCCCAATCTCAATCAATGTCAACAGCTGATCCTTGGCTTTATCTGAAATCCATAGAAACCGCCTTGACTCTCTTATTCTCATAGTCAGTATACAATCTCTCAGCCAATGTTGGTTGTTCTGCCTTCCAGGACGACTCATATTCTAACCTCTTCTCACCATCTCCACTGCTACCCCGCTGGCTGAGTGACCCTCATATACCCTACACTTCATAAAAGAGCTTCGTAACTTTCCCTCCTGTGATCTCTGTATAGAAGCCACACCTTTGCTCAACATCCTCTAATGGCTCAAAATAAAATAAAAAACTCTCTTAAAAATCTGGGAGGCCCTGGTAGTCTCTTCCATTTCTCCCTGACCCTACTCCTAGAATATAGAACTAATCTCACCTCAGAGCCTTTGTCATATTGTTTTTTTCCCCAGAAACTCTCTTTTGATAACTACAAGGCTTGCTCTCACTTCATCACATTCTCTACTCAAATCTCATTTTGTCAGGGCAGCCCCCAACTTTGCTCAGTAATGTAGCACCCCCACCCTCCCACTCCACCATTCTCTACTCCATTCCTGGGCTTTATTTGCCTCTAGTAATTTCACAACATCAGCACACTGTACATGTATTTGTATATAGTTATCTAGAAGTAAATGTGGCCATGGACTGCTGCCAGTCTGCAGGCTCTTACCAGTCACAATGAGAAACACAGGCACCAAATGCTTTTGTAGCAACTTCAGAGGGGAAGTTCATCTATAAATCTAAGGAGAAAAAAAATTATTTTGTGTTTTGCATGTTTTTTTCAGTTTTTCAAAAGTATTATTCAAAATATCAACCTAAAAGAAATTATAATTTTTTAATTGAAAAAAACTGGTATTTAACCAGATACCATCTGAGAAGCATGGTTTACTTCACACACACACACACACACACACACACACACTAACTATGAGCTCCAGCTTTATTTTTTTTATCAAATATTTATTAAACATCTACTATGGCCCTGGCACTGTTTTGGCCTCTGGAACTCAAACTTGAATAAGACGTAGACAATGCCCTCTTGGAACTCACAGTTCACTGGAAACACATAAAAACAAATGGCAGTAGAGTGTGAAAGTCCAACAGAACAGACAAGGTACATACCATTCATGACTTACATGTTTCTGTGTTTGCACACCTGAAAAGCCAACAGCTCAAGTATGTGATAAGCAAGGAATGAGTGGTCACAAAGAGCTCTGTTGGAGAGTCCCTGGCCTGCACCGGGATGTCTTCCCCTCTAGTGTGTGCCAGTACTTCTGTGCCTCTTTTGTTAACATCACCTTGCATATTCTATAACTATTTGTTCATTGTTGACCCCAGTGTACTCACAGTGTGTCCCATGGCCCAGGGCCTATTTGCTAACAGACTAAAACGAGATAGCTGCTTTTCAATCTTTCTGCTTTCACATACACCACATTCATGATCACTTTCAAGAGATGAGTCATCTGTTTCCCATGATGATCTGACAGAGGGTGAGAGTTCCTACTAAGTGGTAGAAGTTGTAAGCAGGAAGTGAGAGAACAAATCTCTACTGGTACCCAAAAACTTATAAGTATCTAACAATGCCACACTGTAGTCAGGAAATCTTTGTTTATTTCATGTTCTCTGGACCAGAGTAGAGAGGAAGGAAGGAAGGAAGGAAGGAAGGAAGGAAGGAAGGAAGGAAGGAAGGAAGGAAGGAAGGAAGGAAAAGAAAGAAGGGAGGGAGGGAGGGAGGGAGGGAGGAAGAGAGGGAGGGAGGGAGGGAAAGAGAGAGAAAGAAAGGAAAAAAGGAAGGAAAGAGAGAGAGAGAAAGAGAGGAAGGAAGGAAAGAAGGAAGGGAAGGAAAGAAGGAAGGAAGGAAGGAAAGAAGGGAGGCAGGGAGGGAGGGAGAAGAAGAAGAAAATAGAAAAAGAATAATTCCATGACCTCTCCAAGCATTGCCTCATAAAACAATATATTTAATTGAAAACAGAGTCACATCACTGTCTTCACTGTGGGCCTGGACAGACTTTGAAAGTGGCAGCATGGTTCTTATAGTTGCCCCCAACCCTAAACACACAGCACATACCTGTTACAATGGGCCACGCCCTCAACCATCAGATTAAATCCCAACAATTTCTCAAAAAAAATAATGTCGTTTGAGATACAAAAATGAAAGATGAGGATAAGGATTTATTGAACAAGACATATCGCATACCCCTTTGATTTTTTTAATCTTCACAGTGAACCAGGGACGTAGGTAGGTTATCCCTATTTACAAATAAGGAAACAGGCTCAGGGAGGGTAGGTGGAGAGAACAGACTTCCAATCATGTCGATTTGATTCCAGGAATATGGACTTCAATAAACCCAGGGGAAAAAAATAGGAAAAACTATGGTAATGACAAGGTCTATTAGAGTTCCTATGGCTGTATTATAATTGATTATAAGTGTTTTTAGTTTAAAAATTTCTAGTGGCTGAGGCATCAAAAAGAAAAGGGAAGAGGAGGATGATATTAAGGCATAATAAAGAAGAAAGAAAGATGGGGAGGAGCAGGAGAGGGAGGACGAAGAGAAGAGGAAAACAAAGAATAAGAAGAAAGGAGGAGGAGAATCTGAGGAGGGAAGAGGGAGAGGAGGGGAAAGCTAATTTTCATAACTTCTACATCAAAAATAAAACCCTTCAATTCCTCAAAGATAAGACTTGTCACATGAAACTTTAAATGAAAGAGATGGAGCTAAAGAAAAAAAGATGTGGTTGTCAACAAGTCATTCCATACTTCAATGATAATGAGTGTATCCTACATGTTTAACATTAGGTCAGGCACTGAAGTTCTGGGACTATAATGGTAAATAAAGATTCCTGATCTCATAGAGCTTAGAACTCTAAAACAAAAATAAATGGGTTACTTCTTTTTTCATTAGCAATAATAATATTTTGAAATAGAAGTTCTTGAAAATCAAAATATTCTGTTCTCCAGACCAGCAAGGGAGTAATAATAAGAAAACTTTAGTCAAATCTCTTGGCAAAGAGGCTTCTTACATGTTCCCAAGAGTGATCTCTGAGAATAGATAAGCTGACCCTAAGAATAGATAAGAATAAGGTCAATTTTAAGATCAACTGGGCCTCAAACACCAGGGAAGAAAGTATGACCAAAGTACAGACATAAAAGTAAAGACAATGGTCTCTTTAATGTAACTCAAGATCACTTGCGTCAGCCCTACCAAAAGTAAGTGAAGCTGGAGTCTATAAAGGAAGGGTTCTTGTGAGGGAGTGCCTAATAATAATGATCACAAAAGACTCTAGAGTCACAAGTTTGTCCTGAGTCAATTTGAACCTGATCTCATTGACCTACAAATCTTCCTAACATACATAAACTCGATCTGTTTTTCCCTGGTATGATTATGAGTTACTATCTTCAGAAATACTAATTTTTTTGGTGCTGTTTACCAAAAGTAATGCTTTGCTGTCTTATTTACTGTTGTTTTAGCACAATCTCTGCCCTTTATATGCCTTGTCCATTTCATTCAAATGGTCCTTCAGTGAGTTTGTGTATGCCAATGGCCAATGTGGACCTCTGGACTGCCCTGATGCTACATACCCTTAACTATTCATTCATCCCTACCTTATGGAGAACAAGAAGTTTGGGTCACTTCCCTCAACTTCGCCTTCTCTCAGCAGGAAGCAACTTGGAGATGACGTCACCTATTTTTCCATAGTAATGGAATGTAGAAATGGACAGTGGGCAAATGTAACGGTGATCTATTTTGTGCTTTGAAAATAGCCAGTCCTTGCTTCTCTGCCACTGGGACTTAGTTTTAAAATGGACATGTTTCTTTCTCTTCCTCTCTCCATCCACCTCCCTAATCTTGAGGGAAACAGGATTACCCTTTTTTTCCATCCTAGGCAGAGATATTTGTCCTTTAGCACCACTCCCCAACCCCATCCAGCCACAGGAAAGTAGTTCAGATTTGGAGATCTAAGAAATGACTGTCACCTGAATTACAACTCTGGATAGAGATCATGTGGAATGTAGCATTTGAATCCCCTCTTAAAAAAAAAAATGTTTCTACTGATGGGCAGAATCACAGCAGTCCCCTGTGTTCCTCCTTTGCTAGCAAAACAATAAAACTTATTTTTATTTTATGTCAAAAAAAAATCTCTTGTCAAGTTCCTATACTAGCCCAAGGACATAGCATTCTGGAGGGCATAATCTGACCCCCAAATTAGATCAATGGATAGAAAGTGTGTCCCTTTACCCTATTTTTTTCCCAGATACCATCTTACAGCCTGGCTTAATAGAAGTCACAATCTAAACTCTGACCCACAGTTTCCTGTATTGCTAATAGAATGAAAATCCATTTGTTTTAGGTACCAAATTACTGGCAAAGAGAAATTATATGATACTGTGGAAGTTGAAAGCACGAACCTGTTTCATTCAAATAGTCCTTAAGTGAATTCATGTTAAATAAGATTCCTCTTTCACCTTTGCTGCTTTAACTTTCTCCGTGCCCACTTCACCCCAGCCCAACACATCAAACAAACAAAATCTCTCCCAGTACCACCTTAGAAAGGAACCTATGGTGGAGACATTCTAGACATTATTTGCTTCATGTTAGAGGGATTCCTTTCCTCCATCATTGCAGACCTCTGTATACTATTAATGGTAACTACATCTCAGTGCTTACTGTGTGATAAGCATCATCTTCATATTAAAGATGCCCTCAGGAAGCTTACAAGCTAATGGAGAAACTGAGCAAACATACAATTAAAATATGATAAGAAAATGACTACAGTAGAATAGAGGTAGGCCAGGGATCTCAGGGAGAGAATGTAGGGATGACTACTAATATATTGCATAATCATATGATACAAATGATATGAATGAAAAACAGAAAGCAAAAAAGATTTATTTGAAAAATATCAAATTTGCAATCAAATAAGCTTTTTTATTTCCTTGTTCTCTTTCTGTCTATATCTATGTTCAGGCATAGTAGACTTTTCCAGAATGCACATCAGGTTTCATAGTTTTTATTTATTGTAGGTTTAGAATGTCTTTATATTACTTTGATCTTTATTATTATCATCACATAATTGTCTTCTAAATCAAGGTATCATATTTATAACAATTTCTCTATTATTGTGTATTTAGATTGTGTCCAAACTCTAATATAAATGACACTATGGTGATCTCTTTCCTTTTTTCCTTTTGTCATATTTGTCCCTAGGACAAATTAATGGATACAAAATTAAAAATGTAAAATGCCTGAATATTTTATAATTACTCATTTACATCTGCTGTCTTGCTTTCTAAAAGGTTTGCATTCAGCTACCACGCTGCTATGACAAGTTAAGTGACAGGTTGACTACAATCCCAAGTAGTATATTTTCCAAACTAGTTCTACTCTAATGGATATAAAAATGTAAATTCTTTGCTAAACTACTGTAGTTGAACTAGATTTTTCCCAAAATTGGTATATTTGCCTTTTGAGGGTCTTTAGATTTTTTTCAACTTAGATATATTCTTTAATGAAGACACTAAGCATTGTCATGTTTGTTGTAAATATCTTCTCTTGCTATATTGTTACCCTTTTTATTGAAAAGATATTATCTCAGGTGATCAAATCTGTTTTCAATTTGTTGAAAACAAATTTGTTGTTTTCAATCTGTTTGTAATCTAATATAATATCTTGAAATTGATAATATCAGTGTCTCTCCAAAAATGTGATGTCATTTCCATTATGTATTATGTTGACTGGCTAGATTTTTAATGCTGCTTTACATGAGGTATTAATTTTATTTTATTTTCAAAACTGATGGCCACCTATATAAAACTATTATATATAGGGCCTGTCATATGCTTAAGAAAATTGACCCAGAATATTCAACTCTGAGTCATCATCTTTAACAGTAAATTTATTCTTCTTAATATCTATCTTAAGAATCTATTCTTCTTAAAATCAACTATTCTCTAATTCATATCTAATATATTTTCACCTATTTCTTTTTTATGTTTAATTAGATGATACTACTTCATGATTTAAATTATTGAATATTTTCTCTTATTTTTAATATATGGTACACTAGTCTGCTCTATTCCTCATTTTTTGGTTATTCAGTCTTTTTCAGATGAGTTTAATAATCATTTGATGATGTTAGACATTTTATAGAGATACATTCTCTACAAAATCTTATGTCTCTCTTTATTTAATCTAAAAAACAAACACACACCAAAAAAAGAAACAAAGTGCTCTTGGTGTCAAATGTTTTGTTCTCATCTCTGCATTCAGTGTTTGGTCCAGGAAATGTTATTTAACCTCTCTATAACTCTGTTCTCTATAATCCTTCTTTCTTACAAGAAAGTTTGTGTGTGATTTGTTATGAAATATTTTCTTTATATAATCTTTTTTTTCTTTTTGATGCTTCTCTTGGTATTTTGAGGGATTCTCATAATGTTCTTTGAATCTTTTTTCCTTACTTAGGCTTCTATTATTTAGTTTTTCACCTTTAAGCATATTCTCTGCCTCTCACATTACTTTTCTGTCAATCACTGAGTTGTTTTGTTCTGGGGGAATTTTGTTTTGTTTATACTTCACCTATTCATTCTCTCTTTTACTCTCATAATTAAGTTATGTTACTTCTATTTTCTAAAAATATATAAAGTTGCGTACTATTCCTTTACATTCTTGTTTTTTGGTTTCAGATCTCATCCCAGATTTAAGTCTGGAATCTACATTTAAACATATTTAATGCTTCCCTGTGGGTTAAACTTTCCCCAGTCATAGCTTGATGAGATAAAGTTCATCCTTTATTAGAGTCTTCAAAAAGAACTCACACATGGTGTTTGCTGAGTTCCCACATATTTAAATTTTTTTTCCATACCCTTGATTTTAAAGTATAAGTTGGCTGGATATAAAATCCTTTCTTAACCCTATTTCCTAAGCCTCTTGGAAATATTATTTCACTCTTGATAATTCAGATGCCAACCAAAGCTTTCTCTTGCTTGTAATTTTGCCTGGAGTTTATATGATGTTTTTAAATTTACTGTTAGAGATGATGACTCAAAGTTTAATGTTCTGGGGCAATTTTCTTAAGTATATGGCAGACCCTTTAAATATGTAAATTTAGGTCATGTTTTTCTCTGACAACTTTCTTGGATTATAGTTTCAAATATTAGTTTGTTTCATTGATTTCTTTTAATTCTTTTGGAACTCCAATTATAGATATTTTAGGTCTTCTATACCTATCTTCTAGATCTACTTCTTTTTCTTTCAACAATTCTACTTTTGTCTTATTATTTTCTCATCTGTTTTCTTTCCATGTCCTAATTCCTCTTCCTATATTTGTAGTTGAATCTATTCTTCTTATCTTCATTTTGTTTTATCTTCATTTTGAAATGGCTTTGACTTTTTTTTCAAATTCTTTTCTGAATTTTGTCAACATTAATTTCCTATCTCCTTGAATATTCCGCCCATCTCAATTTTGAGTTATTAAATTTTTATTTGAGGATATTTTTCATATCTACCTGCTTTTAGATGTTTGATTTAGATCAGAAGAATGTGTCCCAATTTTCCTGTGCTTGATGGGGAAGATTTTCTTGTGCTTAGGGGAAGATTTTTTTCTATTTATTTTCCAATATCTTGTATTTTCTCAGCTAGCAATAACTGGTTTGTGTAGCAGAAGTGGTGGGTTCGGATGGATTATCAGATTCCCTTTTTTAAAAGCATTCTTTCCCATTGTTATAATGGGGTTAGTTCCTTTAATCCTTCATCAAAAGTCCCTTTTATTTGGATGGAGAATGAGCATAAGAGTTAGTGTACCTTCTGATTTAATGATTATCTTTTCTTTCTCTAGTATAATTTATTTGCAAAGCTTACTATCTTTTTCCCTTTACCACTATACCTATAGGACACATCTCCTGCTCCAGATCAGTCCTCTGTGCCCCCAAAGCAGTGATTTCTCAAACTGCTGCCTTTGGTCCCATGTTCTGTGAATTCTCTGTTTCAATTCTCTAGTAACCAGTATTCTAATGCACCACATCTCAAACTCATTCTCAGTATTTTCTCACTTATGGTAGGTTTCTTTCATTGTAAGGATGATATTATTTGATTCCTTCCAATGCTAAGACCTTCCTCAGACCCTTCCTTCTTTTCTATGAAGGCTCTGCCTAACTCTTCTCTGGCACAAACTTCACAGTATACCTAGATGTGGGCATGTTTATTTCCCTATGTATTAGTGTCTCTTGTTGCTATAATAAAGTACCAGAAACTTAGTAGCTTCAAACAATACAAATTTATTATCTTTCAATTCCAAAAGTCGGAAATCTAAAATGATTCTCACTGAGCTAAAGCCAAGGTGCCAGCACAACTGCATTCCTTCTAGAGGTTCTAGGGAAGAATACTTCCTAGTTTGTTCCAGATTCTAGAAGCCATTTTCATTTCTTGGCTTGTGGCCACATCATCCATTTTCAAAGTCAGCAAGATCCGGCCAGGTCTTTCTCATACAGTGTCTCTGTGGCTCTTTCTCTTCTGCCTTCTTCCTCCACTTAGAAGAATGTTTGTGGTT
Source organism: Geosciurus inauris (assembly GCA_004024805.1). NCBI lineage: Eukaryota > Metazoa > Chordata > Mammalia > Rodentia > Sciuridae > Geosciurus > Geosciurus inauris. The sequence continues at coordinate 96,483 of PVHX01005419.1, read as the reverse complement.
ACACTGGGTCCAGTTGAATAATTCAGGATAAACTCCCCATCTCAAGATCATCGTATGACCAACCTTAATTCCTTTGCAATTTTAACTTATTTTGCCTTATAAAGTACCCAGGGATTAGATTTGAATGTCTTTGGGGAGGAGGGAAATTATCCTGCTTACCATATCCCACTTATACAGAAACTGCAGTTTGTAGGATTTTATTCCTTTAGTATGTCATAAGCTTGAGTTATAGGTAGTTTTATTTGTCCTCCTTATTGTATGTATGGTTTTGGGGGAATGTGGAAAAATTTAGCTTTAGGCAGCTACCATTATTCTAACATGATCTGAATTTAATTCACCCATTATTTTGAAGGACAGAATATCATTTCCTATATTCATACTTTAGTTGATAAAGTGCTCACTGCCAAAAACATCCCCTATTCTTTAGAAAACTCCAACTCAGGTAGCACTTCTGATACCATCTAAACAAATCTTTTTTCTTTAAGTATCCTTTAAGATTTTGCATTTGTGCTACCATTCCATATGCTGAGCTGTGTTAGAACCATTCCTTTATGCACTCCACTAGTTCAGGAGATGTTTTAGAGTAAAGGATTATGTTCTATTCATTGTTGTATAGCTGTGGCCTGGCTCTATATAACACATGCTTTATTATTATTAATAATAACACATTATTATTATTATCTATATCAATAATAGCACCAGTTTTTACAACTTCTGAGTATTTCACCCATTATTAGGGACACTCATTAATATTTTATGGCATAGGTCTTTACTATCCTCCTTTTATAGAGGAAAAGATTTAGACTGAAATTTTGGCTGAAGCCACATAGTGCTATAGATCTTGACCTTATTCAGGTCTCACTACCCACAAATCTCTGGATGTTTTCATTTTGTCCCAATATATTCTTAGAGAGATAAAGGAAGAGTGGTAAATTCTTAGAGCAGCCACAGAACAGAAGATTTTATAATCCTATTATTCCCTCTTCCAATAACACCACACAGTCTCCTTGGAGGTGAAGAACCTCTGCTAAGTGGACAAAAAAAAAAAAAAAAAAAAAAAAAGAACCTTCTCAGAGCATAATCTAGGCAGGGTGGACTTGGCACTTGGAATTTTATATATAATGAAAGGAGGCAAAGCCTTGATCACTTTCCCAGAAAGTCAGACCACATGTGCTCCAGAGACTATGGAGATTCTGGAGATAAGCCAGAGAGGCTCAATAGAAGCTTTCAGAAAAAGCTGTCCTTATAATACCGGGAGCCACAATGCTCTGAACAGCCCCTACAGCCTTCAGAACAGGTCTAGAAAAGAAATGTAATTCTCTGTTTTCTAAAGAAAGGAAAAAAAAAAAGTGTTTTGACTTAAGAAGAAAAATATCAAAATATAAAGAAAGTTGCTGAATGAAAATTGATTTTTAGGTACAAGCTACCTAAAATGAGAAGATGAGAAGATAAATCTAATGGAGGAAGTAACCAGATAAATGAGTGTCAGTCTTATGCTGGCTAGTTGGCTATGGGCTGGACTTGGACCCTAATTTTGCAGACCTAGGGACACATTTAATATCCACAGGTGACATCAAGCTAGAAGCCAGAGCAAAGCAAAAACATGGGACCTTAAAATGAAAACCCTATAGTTCTGCTTCCAAAAACTTCCTTAAGAATCTGTTTTACCTATTGAAAGGAAGTGATAGCTTTGCAGTCCTATAAAAAGAAATCTTAAGGTAGGTCTGCTACAAAGGAAACCACGACTACTTTATGATGACTGTTGGTCCCCGAGAGACTTACATTTGACCTGTAATACACAGGAATGCACACTTGTAAGGTCATAAAAGTCATAAAACTGTTAGGTTTCAAAAGAAGTCAGTGCCACAAAACACTAAGAGGACTGAGTAGTCTTGATAATATTACTCAAGAGAAAATCTCTCTGACTGCTAGGACCAGATAAGATTGGATGAATCAACACAATGGGAGAAAGAGTGTCTCTGAATTCTGTCTCTGTCCCTGTTGTGGCTTTCAGGAAAGAGCAAACCCAAGACAAAATGGCAGAGTCAAAGCATAAGAGTGTGTGGACTCTGAAGAGCCACATCTGTTGTACAGCCCACCTATACAATAAATCCATAATTTGAGAGGGACATTTCCATTAAAACACAAAGCCCAACTATGGTGAACAAAGTTGAAACTGAATGAAAACAAAACAGACTAAACAAACAAATAAATAAATAAATCCTCTGTTGGCCACACAGTTCCTTCTAGTCACTGCCCTATTTTAAGAAAAACTGTTTTCAGAATAGAAGACACACAGACAAACCCACATAAATACAGTTTTCTCATACCAGGAAAAGGTGCCATGAACATACATTGAAGAAAAGATAGTCTCTTCAAAAAATGGTGCTGGGAAAACTGGAAATTCATATGTAATAAAACAAAATTAAACCTCTATCTCGTACCCTTCACAAAACTCAACTCAAAGTGGATCAAGGACCTAGGCATTAGACCAGAGACCCTGCACCTACTAGAAGAAAATGTAGACCCAACTCTTCATCATGTCAGCTTAGGAACCAGCTTTCTCAAGAAGACTCCTAAAGCGCAAAAATGTAAAATCAAGAATCAATAAATGGGAGGGTATCAAACTCAAAAATTTCTTCACAGTAAAGAAAACAATAGCATGGACAGAGAACCTACAGAATGGGAGAAAATCTTTGCTACCTCAGACAGGCCACTAATTTCCAGGATATACAAAGAACTCATTAAACCTAATACCAGAAAAAACAAATAACCCAATTTATAAGTGGGCAATGGAACTGAACAGAAGAAATAGGAATAGTCAAGAAATATATGAAAAAATGTTCAACATCGCTAGCAATTAGAGAAATGCAAATTAAAACTATTCTGTGATTCCATCTTACTCTAGTCAGAATGGCAATTATCAAGAATACGAGTAACAGTAAGTACTGGTAAGGATGTGGGGAGAAAGGTTCACTCATACATTGCTGGTGGGATTGCAAATTGGAGCAACCTCTCTGGAAAGCAGTATGGAGATTCCTCAGAAAACTTGGAATGGAACCACCATTTGACCCAGTTTTCCTACTCCTAGGTCTATACCCAAAGGACTCAAAATCAGCATCCTACAGTGATTGCAGCCACATCAATATTTATAGCAGCTCAATTTATAATTTCAAAGCTATGAAGGCAACCGGAATAACTTTCAACTGATGAATGGATAAAGAAAATGTAGTATATATACACAATGGAATACTACTCATCCATAAAAAAGAATGAAATTATGGCATTTGCCAGTAAATGGATGGAACTGGGGACATGCCACATGAAATAAGCCAGTCCCAAAAAGCCATAGTTCAAATGTTCTCTGTGATATGCAGATGCCAACATAGAATAAGCGGGGTGGGAGGGAAGAATAGAAAATTCATTGAATTATACAAAGGGGAAGGAAGGAATGGAAGGAGGAATGGGAATAGGAAAGACAGTAGAATGAACTGGACATAACTTTCCTGTGTTCATATATGAATACATGACCCGTGTAACTCCACATCATGTTCAACCACAAGAATGAGATCCTAATTAGAATACGTTACGCTCAATGTATGTATAATGTGTCAAAATATACTTTACTATCATGTATAGAACAAATAAAAATCATAATATACAAAATTTAAAAAACAAAGAAAACTATTCTCATCACCTCTATTTCCCCACCTCTGTTCTGTAATGAAAATACGAATCGACTTTCATCCCCATCCCTCCACTCACCTGTCCCCAGAAGGCTCCCAATGCCCTCAACCATGACAAAGAGATTGGATGATATTTAGTCTCAAACATACCTGACTTCTCAAAAATATTTAGCAGACTTGATTACCTTTTTCCTCTTGAAATACTTGTCTCTGTTGCCTTCTAAAACAGCAAACTTTGTTTTGTTTCAGTTCGGGTAATTTGTCTTGCCCACTGGTTTACTGGATTTTTCTATGTTGCTGGCTGTTTGTCCTCAGCCTTCCTTTGGTCATCTCCTCCTACTTGAATCTCTAAATGTTAGGGTGCTCGGGCTCAGTTCTTCTCATTTTTTCCTCAGACCCTCAGTGCTTCCTTTCCCTCGATGTAGAACCAACCTTGTCCATATCTTCCCATGGGCTACTTCCTCACTTCAGACCATGCTGTCCAGACCCTCAGAGTGAACATGCGCAGTCTGTTAAATCACATCACCCAACACCTCTATGTCTCTCCCTGAGATGCGGTGGGCAGACGTCATTTAACATGTGTTGATGGATAAAATGTGGACAAGCACCAGGTGTACTGCTTCCAGGAAGAAGCTTTGTAGCCAGCCTGTGGCTTATTCTATTTCCTTCCTCTTTGCCATCAAGACCAGAAATGCTCAGACTGCAGCTGCTCCAGATATACATGTTGAGGTCAAAACATGGATTAGGAGTCATTGACCTGTGGTAGACATGGAGAAGAGCCTGGCTCTTTTTAGCCAGGGAGATTCTAGGTTTATTTGATGCTGTGATTTACTTTAGTCTTTTACCCCACACAGCATTTATCATATACTCAAAAGAATAATATGCTTTTATCTGATTATTTGTTTGATATCTCCCATTGGAATGTCAGTTCATGAGGACAGGGACTTAATCAAATTCACTGTGTTGCTACCATCTAGAAAAGTACCTGTAGGTACTCAACAAATATTTGTAAAACTTATTAATGAAATGTTGTGCTTTGGGACAGCTAGTGCCGCCTGCTCCAACATGTATGTGGAGGTATTCTGGGGCTGTTAAAGTTCTCTTAAGGGACATATATAAAAAAAATGCCAACCCAATAGCTCAGCTCTAAAAATCAGTCTCTTCCCACCCCTCCCCTCCTGTGCTGATGAAGTGGTATATCCAGACAAATTCATCCCTGACAGGGGGCACCAATAGAGGGTCCCCCATCCCATTCTAATTCACACAAACAGCCAAAGGTGTGGTTCCTATACCCAGGAGGGTTCCCCTATCCCCAAATCCTCATTTCCACTCAGCCAAGCCCTCTTCTCCTTTAAGGAGAGAGGAGAGAAAGGGGAGGCCCCATTTCTTGCATGGACAGGTGTACAGATGCTACAAGGGCTGAAGGTGTAGCTCTGTCTTTGCCTGTCTTTCATTAGTTAGATAATAAACCCCCTGCTCCTCAACTGTAAAAGGGTTAGTAGTCCTCAGAGTTGTTGTCTGGAGGGAGGAAGGAAGGAAGAAAGGGAGGGGAAAAGAGAGAAGAAAAAGGAGGAGACAATATTAATTTTGTTTCATCTCAAATCTTGACCCAAGGGAAAATTGCTTGTTTGTTTAATGTGATTGTAGAGAATGAACTTATAAAGCCTGTAGAAAAAACTGAAAAAAATCATCTAGTTTTCCTGTCCTCCTTTGTTTCACAAACTCCTGCCCCAGTGTTTAAAAAAGATTCTACATCTGCCCCTTCAAGGGACTGTCCCTGCTCACCACCCGCCAACCAAGGATGGGGAGCTCGCTTGCCCACCCAGTCACTGGACAGTTATGACTATCAGAAAAGTTCTCCTTAAATTTCTTTAAAGTCGGGGCTGGGATTGTGGCGCAGTGGCAGCGTGCTCGCCTAGCATGCGGGAGGCACTGGGTTCGATCCTCAGCACCACATAAAAATAAAATAAAGCTATTGTGTCCACCTACAACTAAAAAATAAATACTTAAAAAAAATAAATTTCTTTAAAGTCTCTGGCCCTGCTCTTCACACCTCATCCCTAGGGCTACCTAATAGCACAAGCAGGCTGAGCCTTCTCTATTGGCCGCCGCTGGGCCCATTTGAAGCAGGGATGACTTGGTATATATTATAGAAAGATCATCTCTACTTTAGTATGGAGAATGGGTTGGATGGGGGTTGGAGATAAGAAAGAACTAGGGGGCCAGGTGCAGTGGTGCATGCCTGTAATCACAGCAGCTCAGGAGGCTGAGGCAGGAGAATCGTGAGTTCAAAGCCAGCCTCAGCAATGGCGAGGCGCTAAGCAACTCAGTGAGACCCTGTCTCTACATAAAACACAAAATAGGGCTGGGGATGTGGCTCAGTGGTCACGTACCCTGAGTTCAATCCTCGACACCCGCCTCAAAAAAAAAAGAAAGAATTAGGGAGACCTTTTAGAAGGCTCTTGCAGGAACTGGGGCTCAAGTTGACAGTGTCCTAGACACAGAAGATAGCAGTAAGAAAGAGACAGGTGGGCAGGATTTGTGATATTTAGGAACTAGAATTGACAGAATTGAAGCACAGTATCTTTTTACCATAATTCTCCAGGAGACATACTTGCCTCGCATGTGGAAGGCCCTGGTTTTGATCCCCAGCATAGAAAAAGGAAAAAGAAAAAAGACATTCTCTCCAAGCTCTGGGATATACTTACTAAGTCAAAAGTCTGGCATTCACTTTGTAAGGTTGGTGCTTCTGTTTCATCTGCTCACTTACCTTGGGAAACAGGTACTCTACACCCTGCTCTCTTAGGGTAACATGTCTTTATAAGCATATTCACATAATTGGCAAAAAGCCAAAGTAAGACCCTATGTGGGAAGATGAGGTCTGTCAAAAATGATAGAATGCAATAGTATTTCATTTGTTTTCTTTTATATCTTCAAACAATGCCTCAGCATACAGATAAAAGATTACCAGATGTTATGTAAATTTACCAGTATTTAAGCTCCCTTCTTCTCAGTTTTGGGAGGCAGTAGGATACATTTAAAAGAGATCTGGATTTGAATCTCAACTATACTTTTTCACAAGCAGCGTGACTTTGGTCCTCAGTGTTCTCAGGTGAAAATCGGGGTCATACTCAGCTCCTAGAATTGAGAGAGGAAATGGAGGTGAGATGTTAGTATGGTGCCTGCTGCAGAATTGTCCTCAATGAACCGTTGTGAGTTTTGTGGGTCATAATCACAAGGTCAAGTCTTCTTCAAAAACCACTTCCAAGAATATAGGATTCTGCCACGCTAAGACTTTCTTAATTTTCCTGGAGTCAGCTCCAGGTGGCCCAAGAACATGTGTCTTTTCCATCCTCTGAAAGTGGCCTAGCCCTTCCTTAGGTATATCTGGCCTCAGCCCAAGCCTTATCCTCTCAGAGAAGTCCCAGATATGTCTCATGGTACCACCATGGCCTAGTCTCTCCCGTGCCTCCCTTCTTGGACTGATTTTTGCTACCATCTTGTAGGTCATAAGGGATCCTAGATCTCTCACTACTTTTCAGCTTCCTCCCTGGCTTGCTTATGGAGGTATCATCTAGTTTATCTTCCAAGGCTCCAGGTCCATGGCCTCTTCCTTGAGAGAGGAAATTGGCAATGCAGCTTGCATCCAGAAACAGTTAAGATGTAAGAGACCAAAGGGCTTTGGTTTGCTTTGGTAACACGGGGTTAGGCATCACCCTGACTTCATTCTGCCTCCACATCTTGAAGGCGACATTGTGGTGAAGAGCCCAAATGTGAATTCTGCTGACATGCTCCATTTCACTGACTTACTCTTGAGACCCTCTTGAACCTGTTCACTAACCTGCAAAATCGGATTATAAGGGTACTTATTCATTCCTGAGCTTGTTGTAAAGGTTAAATGAGATAATACATTAACATGCTTGGTTCAGTGCCTGTCCTGTAGTATGTACAGAACTAGAGGATGTGTCTGCTGTTGCTGTTTTGACTTTTAGTTTGATTTTATTCCTGGAGTCAATGGAATCCTGTCATCTTCATGGCCTATAATTCACAACGGTGATATTTCAACATTATGTGATGACTCTGAAGAAGTATCTGCTGGCTCTTCTGGAAAAATCTCTATAAAACCCTAAAGCAAGGTAACCATTGTATCCTAACACCAAAGTCACGGCAGCTTCACTGTAACAGTGTTCATGTTACAGTTGACAAAATGCCCAGTCTTCCTGGAACCTCACCACCCAAGGGATAAACAGAGTAAAGAGCACCATTCTTACCTGAAAAGCAGGCCCATGGAGCTCAGGTGACTTGACTGTAGTCACCTACCCAAGAACGGGCAGACCCAGGACTAGAATTAGAGTCTACAAAAGCTTGCTTCAGAAGCCCTGTGGCTGTTTTCTTCAAACTAGGGTGAGCCCCCAAACAGATAGTGTGCTTGTGTTCTCAAGCACACCTCTGAACTCCTGGGTTAACTCTATTCCACTCTATTTCACCAAGTCTTTGGCCCAGAAATTCTGGGTCTGATGGGCTCATAGACCATGGGCTTCGTCCTCTCTGCTGACAGAGCTTGACCTCTGGTCATTCTAAAACAGCAGAGTGATGAGGAGAGAAATGTTAAGGGAGCAAGGGTTTCCAAAATTCTGAAGACCATTATGTAACAACCCCTAGCTCTGTAGATAAGAAAACAATGCCTCTCCCAACGTCACACTGAACACACAGCAGAGTCAAGAATAAAATGCAAAGGAGAAAATGAATTTAGGAGTCAACGTGAGAAAATCCGTGGAAGCATCATTTCCAGGATTTTTTGCTATCATTCATTCAATTAACATTTACCAAACACTTACTATGTTCTGGATTCTACATTAAATTCTAGGATTTGGAGAAAGACAAAACTGCAATCATTTCAGCACAAAGTTACACACACATCCACATTCATTCATATTTGTGAGAAATATTAATTGGGTAGTTGAAGTAAACAAATACTATAATTTACACATAAGTACTTTACATCTTAATTAACCCTAGAATGGTAGGCACACTGTTATTATTCCTATTTCACAGATGAAGAAATTGAGGCTTAGAGAGCTTAAGGCATTTTCCCAAGGTCCTAGTAATAAAGCTAGGATTTGACATCAGTCACTAGTCATCACTAGTCTACTCTAGTAGGAGATAAATTCCTAAACAAAGTACTCCCAAAATATCACTAAAATAGGGCAGTTTTGCCTGGGAAGTGAATGTTTCAAGAGCTGAGGATGGAATCCACATCACCTGAGAATGTTCTCAATTACAGGTGTAAAGAAGGTCTGTCAGAAATTCATGAACACAGCAGCTGGACTTCACCATCCACTGTCCAGGCAGTATCATACCTCTTTGAATTTTTCAAAGTACCACTTCATGAAAATATGCAGCAGGCCCAGCCAGGGTGATTATAGACAGGGTACTAAAAAAGGAAAACCAGGAGTGGGAGTCTGTGAAGGAAGGTAGGGGGTTGAGGCAGCACTGAGAGACACTTTAGTTGCATTGCTATTGAACTCATTCTTTGTCTTTGAAAGCTGGGACAAGAAATCCAATCCATACAGTCTTGCCCCCCTTCAATAAATTGCATTTAAAAAAAAATCAACTGGTGCAGGATTTATTGATCTGCATTGACAGGGAACTTCACAAATTCATACAAAAGAGTTTTCTCATTATAGAATCATTTAAAGGACTTGTTCAGAGCATTCATTGTAAAGTTCACCTGCAGTATTAAAAAATAATAATAAAGTAGAAAATGTATAAAATTGAGCCCAGACTGGGTTTTTGTTCTGTCGATTGGATTTTTTCAACATGTTCTTTCTGCCAAGTTCTCTTCAACTTGACAAAACTAGAAGACTCTACCTTGATGAGAAAAAAAAAAATTGTTTCCCTAGAGGGTGTAACAGAAATCTCTCCAGAAGTTTTAGCCAGTCAAACTTTGAATCCATTGCTAGAACTGACCAAAAAGTGGTTTGGGTGGAGGTCTTGGCTTTGTCTATAGGTCCTCCAGGACAGGAGGAGGTCATCATCAAGGGAGGAACAACTCTGAGCCTCTATCACCTTCTCTGGCTTCCAAAATATCTCAGTCAAATACCCTGAGCCTCATCACACAACATAGGTCTCATAAAACCTGAAGTCTGGGTCTGTTAGAAGCCCTGACCATTGAGGAAAGATGTTCACATTGCAAAAACCTTCTTCTGGACATTTTACTACAGGGTCAAAGAACCACCCGGAGACTCGCAGATGAACACTTGCAGTTCTGACCTTTAATTGACATGACCACAGTTTTTATGGATGCAGTCTATCAAGAAGATTCATTCTGCTTCTTGATATATTTCCAGAGGAAGGACATGGGCTCTGTAGTCAAGCTTTCTCACTGTGATTATTGTCCCTACCATTTATTGGTTATGTGTTCCCTTAAACCTCTTAAGCTTTAGCTCCCCCATATATAAGTGGGGATAATAAGACTATTCACCACATAAGGATGAGAATGAGATGAGGATATGCATATTTACAGCAGCTCCTGGCTCAATAAATGCAAATTCTTAGATTTAATTGGGGTTATAAAAGCTGTTGTGTTGGACATTGTGCATTAATCATTTGATGATCCTAATAGTGGACCCTCTGTGAAATTTTTTCTTAATAATTTAATTTAAAAATAAAATCATATCCACTCAGAATCACTGCTTTCTCACATTGAAAAACTCTATAATTCAGTTCCCATTTTGTCTTTGCACAAAGAAACCTCAAATCCAAATATAATGACAGCTTGTATTTGACCATGGTTAACATGTTTGTTTCATCTCCTTCCTATCAGAATTTTGATATCCCATTTTAGAATGCTTCAATTTGGGAAAAGCCTCCTAGACCATCAGTTTCTTAGAAGCACGACGCCTGCCATTCCCATTTGTACCCCTCTCCATTGGGCACAAAGTAGCTGTTCATAAATATTTATTGATTTGCATTTTGAGACAATTTGAGTAAACAAAAGATACCCCAAAGATAGATCGTAGAATGTGATTAGCATTAATCTTATCTGAAGTTCAATGACAGAAATGTGTGCCCTCCTTTAAATGATATACCTTTAGGTTGTTTACCTCAATTAAAAACACTGATCTCAATGAACAGTATCTGTTAAATCTGTTGTAATGAATTACTTGAGGGACTTCGTCCTATTATCTTTCTTTTCTTATGTCTAGCCCAGTGTAGCACATTGGTGGTATGGGTAATGAATAGACATATAAGTGAATAAATGAATATAAGTAATAGATGGTCAGGAGAGTCCCCAGAATGAAATAAAATTTACACTTCACATCATGCCTAAAGACCCAATGGTGGCAGTTAGATTGAGTGAAGGTCAATGTTGGCTAGCCAAGAGAAAGATTAAAGGAGAAGGATAGGGAAACAGAAGTAGAAAGCCTTTTCCAACCACATTTATTTAGTCAACAAATATTTCTTAAGCACCACAATATGCCAAGCACAGTTCTAACACAAGGTGCAAGAATGAATGAATGAGTCCAGTATCTTGTTCTTGTAAGACTTGCATTCCAAGGGCGGAGACAGAATAAATAAGGAAACAACAGAATAAGTAAGTTCAGATAAATGTTAACTGGGTAACATGATAAAGAATGACTGGACTTGCAGAGATGGAAAACTTTAGATGGAGTATCTATAAAGGTCTCCCTCTGGTCTTTATTTAAGCATTTCTTTATATCATCTTCATCACATCAGTGAATTATAATTATCTGATCCTAGATTCATCTCCCCAACTTCCCCATCTGAAATGTGACATATATTAGTCTCAAGTATAAAACATAATATCTGGTACATAATAGGCCCTCAATCATTTTTTGCTGCATTCAATTTTTTAAAGGAATCACTTCCTGTAACTATATGGACAAAGAACAAGGAAAAATATTTTTTTCCTTGGAAGAGAAAAGAGGTTGAAATCAGGGAAAACTTTAGAACGTGGGTATGGGAAGATCTTATGGAATATTACATGCTATATTTGGGAAATAACCGGAAGTTTGCGGGTAGCATGACAAGGAAGTAACTGGTTGTTTAATCCATAGAGGCTGGTGTGCAGCCAGGTAAAGAAAAGTCATCAGTGTCACACCAAGATGGTTGGGTTTCCAGCAAGCAATGTGGGAGCTATCAGGGATTTTACAACAAAAGGGCCATATGTTAAAGTGTGAATGGTGGAAAAATGACTGTAGCAACTGAGAAATCAAGGAATGGAAGGAAAAGGAAAGGAAAGCAGGAAAGGGAATCATGTCAAAAACAGCTGCAATGATTTGGTTGGCAAAGGAGGAAAGGTTGTGTTAGAATGGATAGAGAGAATTGTGTGGCAGAATGGATAGAGAGAATTCACAATGTGAATTCAAGACATATTAATGAAATCGAATCAACAGTACTTGGGGTGCAGTTGCACCTCAACCAACTGCATCTGAGCCTAGAAGAAACTGGAAGGGTGGCTCAGCAATTGGCAGCTTGGAAAATTTCATCTCTCATGGCTTATCCACAAGATAGTCTGGGCTGCATAAACTGTCTTAAGGAAACAGATAGCTTGAGTGGGGGGCAATTCTGTCAACCAACGTGGAATCATTTTCTGCTTAGCCTATGTGAGAGTCTGAACCAAGTGGTATCCAACACCCTTTGGGGGTCAGCAACCCATATGGACTTTGGCTCTCAGTCCATCTGTTTGACATGAAGTCTTTCTATCTCAGAATGTCAGCTGCTGAACTGTGTGACTAGCTCTCATCTTCACAAGGAGAGTTTGTCTGCACAGCAGTGGCTTGCAACTTAATATTTTGCATAAAAATTCATGAGGTGCAGTATCCATTTCAGCTATGTTATAAAGTAGTAAAAGGGAAAGAGAGGGAGGAAAAGAGAGAGTTCAGCCCAGCACTCAGAGAGGGTTCATTCTGAGTGATGATTGCAAGCCATCCTTGGAAATTACAGATGCTACTTGGTTCACTATTATTTTGCAGCATCTCCAGTAATCTTCCGTGATCATTTATAACAGCATGTCTGATGACTTTCAAAACGTAACGGGAAAGGGTACTTCTGTGAAGCATGTCCACTCAAAGGGAAAATCAATCTTGGCTGCTGAGGGAGTGAACTTTGTACCACCACGATTAGACAGTTAGAGATTTCAACATATAAAAATAGGGATGGCAGGGGTCCAGTCTTCCAACGTATATGTGTGGATAATGTGCGTTCCAGTTGCTTGAACAGTTTAGGATTTCTCCTTTCATCCAAACAAAACACAACATGTGTCAAGAATCCAAATTGGCACACTCCAATAGAAAATAATCATGAACTCCATAGTAACTACTAATGTTTACATAATGCCTTTACAATTTGCTAAGTACTTGTCACACACCTGAGCTGCTAATCATCAAAAATACCTCACATTTCCCAACCTTCTTTTCTTCTCTGACAGTCATTCCTATTGCCTGCAATGTTCTCTCACAACATCTGTGCTCCCTGCCTTCAAGGGCAAGTGCAAAGCCTTCCTCCCTGGAAAATACTCTCTGGTTATTTTAACTCTTACAAGTGAGTAATAGTCTACGTTGTGCAAAGATCTCAGAAAGGCAGCAGAGTGTGGTAGAAAGTTAGCCTTAATCAGAATCTGAAGACTTGGGTTCAAATGCAAACTTCACAGCTTATTAGCTATCTGACCTAGGCCATCATTTAACCTCAAAATGAGTCAAATATTATCTAATGTACATGGTTTTTATTTAGATCAAAAGAGATGACTTTTATAAACCACTTTTGTAATTCTAATGGATTAGATAGACATAAAATGTTAGTATTTTACTGTGAAATTTACCTCAATTTTTATGAGAACTAAATAATTTATGTAAAACACTTAACTCAGTGCCTGGAATATAGTAAATGCTCAACTAATGAGAATTATAATTATTTCAAATTATTGATTCAAAAGACATGAATTAGGTATTATGGGCACAGCCCTGTAATGGCTATGATACCTCATTGATATTCTAAATACTTTATTATGTAATTATTAAAAATACTGTTATAAGATAGTATGACATAATGATTCCAAGCACTGGCCTGGAAATTAGGACACCCAGGGTTAAGCCTAAGCCTAATCCTTCACAGCTTTGCATCCTGAGCAAGTTACTTAACCTGTCCATGCCCCAGTTTTCTTATCTATACAAAGAGAAGAACAATAGATCCTTAAATATGAGATCATCAAAAACAGTAAGTAAATTGAACTGTGGAGAAAATCCATTGTAGTGTTTCCCACATAGAAATAGCCTAGTATATGTTAAGTGTTATTATAATATTTTAGTGTAACTACTTCATAAATATTTTTCTTATGAACTAAGAAAAACTGTAATAGAGAATGAATCAATTATTTGTTCTTTCAATCCCCTCACTGCTTCTAACTCTCCACACTGCAGCCAGAGTCAGCTTTCTAAGGCATCAAGCTGATCATGTTAAAAACTCGTAAACGATCCTTAACATGCTTTATGAGGCTTCTCATTACCTGGCTTTAACTACCTCTGCCTCTGCTGATTTTCCAGCTCATCCTGGGGGCAGAGCCATGGAGGTGACTTGGGAGAGATTACCCCATTCTCTCCAGTAACATCCAGGAGCCACATATTCCCGTTTTCAATATGGATAATGGATAGTTTATCAGTTTTACACCAAGATGTTATGCAAGTTCAGCTTCAACCCAAGTTCTCTAGTTCTTTCTTCCAACTGGAATGCTATCTGTATGGTTTGGACGTGAGGGGTTCCCCAAAAGCTCATGTGTGAGACAAAACAAGAAGATTCAGAAGCGAAATGATTGGGTTGTGAGGGTCTTAACCCAATCAGTGAATGAATCCCTGATGGGATTAGCTAAGTGGTAGCTGGAGGCAGATGGGTGTGGCTGGAGGAAGTGGTTAATTGGGGGTGTGGCTATGGGGTATATACTTTGTATATAAATATATACAGAGAATGGACTCTGATCTCATGTGAGTTGCGTTCCTCTGCCACACACTCCGCCATGATGTTCAGTCTCACCTCAAGCCCTAAAGAATGGAACAGGCCTTCTGTGGACTAAGACCTCTGAAACCATGAGCCCTTAAATAAACGTTTCCTCATTTACAGTTGTTCTGATTGGATCCTTTTAGTCACCGAAGCAAAAAAGCTAACTAAAACACTCTCCAAAGAGTTCTATGTAGAAATTTTGAAGGCATCACATTTAACTGCCTGCTCAATCCAAAAAGAACCAGTTCCTTTCAGACCTCCCTATCATTTGTCCAAGAGATTTTCCTTCCCTAGAAAATCTAGAATTCCACTTGCCCCACCACCCACCACCAAAGCCATTTGTCATTTGTAGATTCAACTCAATTTTCATCTCCTATCCAAAGATACTTGGGATTCTCCTGGCAGATTCAGGCATTCACAATTGCTTTGCTCTTGGTGAGGTACATACTGTGTATGCTTCCCAAAGCAGGGTTTGACCCAGTGCTCTTATGGTCTGGTACAGTCCACCAGCTGGTAAATACTCAA
Organism: Geosciurus inauris; assembly: GCA_004024805.1. Lineage (NCBI taxonomy): Eukaryota > Metazoa > Chordata > Mammalia > Rodentia > Sciuridae > Geosciurus > Geosciurus inauris. The sequence continues at coordinate 81,256 of PVHX01005419.1, read as the reverse complement.
TAACTATTAGTCTCTGTTAATATTTGAATGGTTGTATTATTCATAAGGAAACATTGACCAATAGGATCATGAAAATCAAAAGTACTCATGGTGTCAGGAACTATGGATTGTTGGTCAATGCAAGAGTCTATGGTTTAGTTTCTTTCTAATAATAGTGAAACTTTCCAAAAAGCAGGATAACCATTTTACAACACATCAGTAACATTGTTAACATCTCTATTGAAAAAATGTTGAAGGGTATGTAAAATTCTCATCTCCATGATAGGTGCAAGAGATACAGAGATTTTAAATAAATTGCCAGATTTTCTGAATAATAACAGAAGTGTTTTAAGGGTCTGAGAAAAAAAGGAAGAAGAGGAGGACAAAAAGATCATGTCTGATTTACTGAGTAACCAACCATGTTATCTCAGAACTATATCTGGTATAGTGCATAATATGTCATTTTAATCTTGCAACAGTTTTATATGTTAATTATTTTCACTTCCAATTTATAGATGAAGAAACCAAGTCTTAGAAAAGCTAAATAACTTGCCCAAAGTCAGAACCTGGGAAATGACAATCTGAATCGACATCTGACTGTTTTCACAACTTAATTATTATACTATCAATTTGGGAAATAATGTCTGACATGCAATTTCTGGTCCTAAGAAGCTCTCAGTCTAGACACATAGGAGAAGTACCAAGATATAAGCATGAAGCACTTGAGGGCTTTCTGAGCTTCTTTCTTAGCCTCCAGCCCATTTCTTTGTAAGAAATACAAGCTGCTCTCACTGACACTTCCTCACTTCCTAAGGCTGCTCTCACTGACACTTGCCCCAGATCCAAGTTACACATGTCCTCTTCCCCCAAGTCATCCTATACCTTGCTTCTAAATAAATCACCTTAACATATCATGTCAATTTTGATAAGGTTGTATAGATCAACTTGCGCAAAGTAGTGAAGGACCTTAAGAATCCAGATTAAAAATGTATCTTTCTATTCTGGTATTGCATTAAATGTTCCTGAGCACAAAAACAATATGTGCACAATCTAAATCTAAATCTATGAGCAGTATAAAGATAGATAAGGCATAGAGACAAGCTTGGAGAGAATGTTGTGTTATGACAACAACAAAAAAGAACACCTAGAGAAGGGGGATTAGAATTGGAAAGAGTAAATGCATTTAAATGGAGGAATAAAAACTGGTGCAAATGTCTAGGTACTATGGAGAAAAGCAAAGATGGAATCCAAGACTGACTTAAAGACTAGGGTGAATAGTATGAGTTTTGTTGCTTTTCCTAAGATGATGGAAGACAGGTCATTGTTCTATCTGCACATAATTGACATCATGATAAAGGAAGCAGGAAGACAGGCCAGTGGATACCAGTCAAGAGAGCAAGAGTGGGCAAGATCTTTAGGGTAGTCATGGTAGAGTTTGAGAATAGAATTTAAGGAGAAAGCCTTGAAACATTTACTCCATTCAGAAGATTCAGTCATTCCACTAATAAACATCTGCTGAGCACCACCTATGTGCCACCTATGTTGTAGCAGTGAACAAAATTTCTAATCCTTCTGGAGTTTCCAAAAAAGTAGTCTGAGAAGGTATAGCCAGAAAGGTAGAAAAAAACCAGAATGTTGCAATAATCAGGAATTCAATTTTTAAAATTTCAAAGAAGAACTAGTAGCCAACCACATTGACTTGTAGTCTACCCCTCTTAAAAGAAACTCAAAAAAATAAAAAAAGGTATAACAATGAAAAGAAGTCACTGGAGACCATACTTGAAATATTAGACTTATCCATCAGAAAGGCTGAAAGTGATTAAAAATAAACTGGAAGGTCTCTAAAACTATTCTAGGATAGATAATTATAGGGACATTTGTTTTTGGCCTCTGAAATGTTCCCAGACTAGGACAGGACATTAGCCAGCAGGGAACAAAAGAGAGAGACTGAGGAAATCCAGAAATGTGGCATATTTCAAGTAGGTTTTGAAAAAGGAATGTGTATATTCTAACAGGAATTTAATCCATATGTTCCAGATTCTTTTACATTCTATGAAATGTCAACACATAAGAGCTCTTTGATGTCCAGAGATCTTTCCAATCCTTTTTATGAGACTTGTTAAGCTACATCACTTGCAAATTGGAAGTTGTGTCTCACCCAGAGTAAACAAGCTCACACACCAGCAACCCAGACTTTAGGTCAAGGAAGGAAAGACAAACTCCTCAGCAAACATGTAGAATGGAAAAATGATTTCCATCCTTTTCTTATGTTTCCCACATGGAAGGAGATATAAACCAGTTAAGCAGAAAACGGGACCATCATAAAAGGGCATAGTCTTTAAGTCCAGTTGCTATACACAGAGATAGGGGAAGGGGAGAGTAGTCAGAAAAGAAAAAAATATTTGACAGGGAAACCATGAAGCAATAATACAGTAAATGATTTTTAACAAATTTGAAGGAGAAATATTTTAGCTTACACTCAGCTGATAAATTGTTTCATCTTCAGAAAGTCAGGAAGAACTTTAAAGACTCTCCCATCACACCAGTGCAGGAAAAGAAGCATTTTGTATTAAGAATTTTACAAAGCAAGTTGTTCTGTAAGAATATTCTACCTCTAACATTTCTGTGGATTTGTGCAATACCAAATAAGAACAGAAATCATTTGAGGAATAGAAATAACAAGAAGAAATCTTCACTATATAGATTGAACGTAAGCAATTCTATTCATAAGGATTAAGAACTGTAAAATCAGTATTGAGAATCTGCCAGGCAACTCCTGTTCCTTCTCTGCAACCAAAACAGAAACAAATAGATGTAGTCACAGATCAGCTCAGCCATCCACAGCATGAGGGTAGCAGGAGGCATTGGTGATGTATTATTTTGCATTATAATTTATATAACTTCCTTTAACCAATATATTTTTTTCTTTCTTCAAGACATGAGATGTTACTAAGCTCTTTCTCAGGTCACTTCTGGGATTTTATGCTTTACCAGGAAGAAATTTTTATTATTTTTGTTATTTTTCCACTTCCATTCATGAAGGGTAGACTCTGACAAACAAAAAGTCCATTCCTTATCAAATTGATACCTAAATATATCAAAGAGTTAGGGCAGATCTAAACAGTTTAGAATACATGAGAATTTGAGGGTAGGAAATCTGGGAAAAGGAAGAGAAGAATCAGTGAAATGGGGAAGGGGTGGATTGGAAGAAACCTCTTTGATAACAAAAACAGAAAGACTTGACTGAATAGATGTCTTTTGAGAACTTTACATGAGTCACCTACTGTGCACAATTCAGTGTGACCCTGTGATCCTATTTCAAGTAGAATCCAACAAAAGAATGAATTTCTGTGTCAAAATGCGCAAAGAACAGACAAAGAGTCAGGCCAGGCAGATGCTAGGGACTGGGACCATCTGGCTTGCATTTGGAAAGAACAACTTCTCTTCCTACCACTTATTCCTGACCCAGTCCATAACTCTGATAGGTAGAAAGATACAGAGGAATTCTAAAAGTAGACATCACCCAGTGGGAACTGTCTCACTGAAAAATGCCAGAACTCATCATATCAGTGATGTTGAAATTTTTGCCCATGACCTAACCCAGAATATCACCTGTGAGATCTGGTGCCTAACACACAGGTCCTGATACAGAATGACTTCATGAATGGGGGGAGAACAAATGAGCCACAAAAAATGATCGATCAGTTGTGAACTGACAAGGGACAATGGAGTCCACAAAGAATTGGATCTACAGTTGCAAGAGAACAATAAAAAAGAACTCACATTGCTTTGCTTTTCAAAGTGCACTGGATGAGCAGCATTAGTGCTTCCTGGTAAGAAATGGGGAAACCCAGGCTTTACCCCAGACCTTGGAATTTGAATTTGCATTTTAATGCAAATGATTGGTAAATCATTCCCAAATGATTAGTATGCCCACTGAAAGTTTGAGAAGCACTGATCTAAACTATAACTGGGTAAAGCAACACCAAAGCCACACTGATCAAGTGGTCATCCCTATCACAGTGAAGAGGAATTTGTAATTATCTCCACCCTGTGGAAATGCTTGCATTTTACCCATCTATAACTCTGAAGGGTGAATTCTGTCTGCCACAAGTCTCTTATTGTCTTTGTAAATTTCTAAATAAAAAAGAAATTATTTGGATGCTGTTATAAGATGATATATAGAGATAAATAAATATTTATATACATATGATATAGATACAGATGGCATATAGATATGGATATGAATATGAATATAGATATGAATAGATATGTTGTTTCCCATTCTGTTAGACTCGATACATATTTGCAGTGGTCATATTAGCAACCTAAAAGAATATACATGTCCACTTGCCCTATTCTGGATATTTTGCACACATTATCTTTTTTAACAGTGATAACAGAAATAACAATAAGAACTATGGGTGCTGAATGCTTATAGGCACAGTCTTCATGGTTTACACATTTGATCCTCTTAAGAGCCTTATAACATAGATTCTCTTCTTACCCTTATTTAATCCTCCAACACTGTGACATGGTTATTTTTATGGCCACAATACAGTTACAGAAATATGAGGAAACAGCAAATACACCACAAGCAGTTCTTACATTCACACCTAGAACCCCTGTATCCAATATCTACAGTCTTTTCACTACACTGTGTGGTCTAACAGTAACCAATAAGAATGCAGAAGTACACCTCTCTCCTTGAGCAATGGCACTAGGTACAGTCTATTGCTGATGAATGGGCCACACAAGAGCATCAATCCCAAGTATTCTAAAATCAGATTCATTAAAGCTTGAAGTTGTTCTCCATGTTGGTGTACAAGGTGATGGGAACAGAAATCACAGTGAAATACTTGTCTCAAGACAAAACAGAAAGTGGGCTACACATACTCCTCCTGAGTATGGGCTATGGTTTGCCCATACCCAGAGCAAACCCTGGAGATTGGAGACAATCTCACCCACTGTCTCTGGGCAGTCTTAACTCAACTTGGGTACCAGTTCCCTACCCTCTCTCCCTGAAGTATGTGATCAGTTCTCCCTTTGTCTAAGGATCATCATGTCTAAGAATTAATCTTCTTATAGCTTCTTTTTTTGTCCCAGGTCTTTTGCTCAGATCCTGGAAACACAGCAGAGCAAGAAAGTCAACTCATAAAATCCTAGAGTATTAAAGGTGGAGAATCTTATCAGAGGCTACACCAGATACCAAAAGAGGAACAGGGTCCTGGAGCCTCATGCCAGGCTTCTTCAGTGTACAATATTCCTATTTCCCTATCTTTGAAATGGGGTATATTTTACCTTAGCTAAAAGTAATGCTGGGTACATTAATCAAGGTAGAACCCAGTACGTACTAAATACAGAAATTATTTTTATCCACACCTCATTATTTTATACCTTTTATGTCAGAGCATTGATTCCTCAAGGAACCCACATTACTCTGAAAAGGAGTTGTGCAAACTACAACTCAGACGATTGTACAAGTGATTCTGTTTTGTTGTACATCCATGGAAAAACAGTACACATAAAGAAAAAAATTATGAATGTGTACTTTTTTCCATGGATGTACAACAAAACAGCACAAACTGAGTAGAAAATATAGTTATTATCTCATGGCATTAGAGGTTAGAAGTCTAAATTCAAGGGTGGGACATGCATCCTCTGAAACCTGAAGGGGAAACTGTTCCTCCTGACTTCTGGTGGTTTTCTGGCAGTCTTGGGTGCTCCTTGGTTTGTAAATGCATAACTAGTCTCTGCCTTGGTCATTTGTCTCCAGATAGTCCCTCTGTGCATCTCTGCTTGCACATTGCTATTTTATAAGGACCAGTCATGTAGGATTAGAGGCCTACCTTGCTGCAGTAGGAATGACCTCTTCTCTTACCTAATTGCATCTGGCAACAACCTTATTTGCAGATAATGTCATTCTAAGGTACTAGGTATTAGGACTTGGACATTTTTCTGTTCAAAGAACACAGTTTTATTAGGGTGGATATAAAGTACTATGGAACAGAACAATTACACTATTTCAAAATACCTAGCATCCTCAAAAACACATTCCCTCAGATCAGTTAGGTTCCCCTGACTACTTTCAGTTCACACACTCAATAGTTGTCCTGCAACCTAATGATGGAAGAAAGGATGACAAAGGAATAAGAAAAATTCAGCCAGGCCTGGTGGTGCACACACTAAGCAACTCAGTGAGATCCTGTCTCTACATAAAACACAAAATAGGGCTGGGATGTGGCTCAGTGGTCAAGTGCCTCTGAGTTCAACCCACAGTACAGAAAGAAAGAAAGAAAGAAAGAAAGAAAGAAAGAAAGAAAGAAAGAAAGAAAGAAAGAAAGAAAGAAAAAATTCAGATGTTGGAGTCAGAAGGACCTGAATTCTAATGTCATATTCAACATTTTATATACCCAAGATTTGGGGCATGTCAATCCATTTCAATTTCTCATCCTTCAAATATGGATTAATAATTAATGACAGCAAATATTGTAGGTGCCCCACTCACATTCCTTTGAGTCCTCCTCCTGCCAACATTGGCACTCTTTTGCCTAAGAATTTGTCTGGAAGAGCCCAGGCAAATGATAAGATACAAGTACCAAAGAATTTACATACCCCAGAGTATATGCCAGTCAGTGATGGGAACTGGTATATAAAATACCCCAGCTCCCTCGCATCTTGTTTGGGATAACTCTGAGGTGCTTATTCCATACTAGCCCCCAAAATTTCCCAACAGGATTAAGCCCTGGTTGCTCATAGGGTTAATTTTCTTGATAGCACATCCTTAATTGGAAGTTTTCCCTCCTCTGGTCACGACTCATCCATAAATGTCTCCTTGGATCATCTCCCAAATAAATTACTTGCATTTGAATCTTTCTTTCAGGGCCTGCCTCTTGGAAAGCCAAACTAGGATGATACAATGTACCTTGCAGAATTATTTTAAGGGTTAGAAAGCCTGCAGGTTAGAAAGATGGTATATAGTAGGCACCCACTAAATAAATAGTTTTCAAGAAAATAAACAAAAGCATTTCTATTTAAGAGAGATTATAATATTTGGGAAGGACAGTGATACAAAAAGCTATTGCATGCTACTAGAAACATACTTTGAGTTCATATAGTAATATAATTAAACTCCTTTTCCATGGGAGTTAAATTTAACTTTTTTTCTTGGGGAAAAAAAGGGAAAGGAAGGGAGGGGAGAGAAGTGGAAATAGGAGGGGAGAGGAGAGGAAAGTTGTTTTCTTTTTGCTTGTTCAAATTCTGCTTCCATCATTTACTAACATTGGACAAGTTTCTGAAGCTAATATTGATGACCATGAAAAGCTGTAAGTGGTGGATATATAAATTTTTGAAAAAGATACATATCTCTATGCCTCAATTTCTTCATCTGACCAGCTCAGGGTCACATGTATATCTGTGATGGAACCAGCAGTTGAACTCAAGCATCTAAAGCCAACATATTTAACCGCTACATTATACTGTTTCCTCATATGAAGCACATTTAATCACCCAGCTAGGACCTGCATTTAAATCATTCAAACATGAAATTTTTAAGGAATAAGATGCCTTTGCATTGAAGTTAATGTAGTTTCTGAGGTTTCTATAGCAACAAAAATCTAAAATCACCTCTGGTGGTATTACTTACAACAGAAAAGAGACGTTCCCGCTGACCCTTTATCAAAGAATTTGTTTTGTCATGACAGGTCTAGCCATATGGAAGAGAATCCAAGAATCATGCTATGGATTCTCAAAGATATGATTGCTCACTGACTGTGGTGGTCTACATTAATACAATAAGCAACATTTTTGAATGCTTATCATATATTAGACCAAGACATTCAAATATTATTGTTATTTTTTTGCAAGGAACCAAGGTCCAATAGAAGAAACTTGGGGACTACTAATGTTAGAATCCCACTATATGTTCAATGACAACTGAGAGCTAAGCATCAAATGCAATAGGAGCAAAGGAAGATAAAAACACAAAGGGCTGGAGAATCAAAGAAACTTCCCAAAGGAATAAGAACTATGCTTAGATTATCCAAATGGATGGCATACCAATCATTGACAAACACCACGTTGGTTTTTCCTCCCTCCTTGTCTCTCATTCCTCATTGAGCTTCCTGGGATTGCCTGTTAAATAAACCACCTGCACCCAGGGGGTTTATCTAAGAGTCTGCTCACAAAGAAACCTACACTATGACAACATCAATCAGGTTGATTCATTCAGTTCCTTGGGGACATAATTTATAGTTAGCTCAAGTTGATGGGCCCTGCAGGATCCATTAAAACAAGTTTACCTGCATTATAGGATTCAGGGTGAAAATCACCAGCAGAATGAGGGACTGCTCAAAATCACCCCTGATCATCTCCAGTGGTCTTTCCTCCCTCTTCCAGGGTACAAGTTTAATTAGTTTTGAGTTTATAGTATTTGCAGAAGTAAAACTCAAATACATGTTTCTTACATTCTTCTGCATTCCTCTGTAAGGTCACTCTTCTTAACCTTCATAGACTGAGCTACCAAGTCACAGTGGTGCCCCGGCTGCCTTCCCAGAATGCAATGAGCGTCCACTATTAAGCACAATTGCAATGAACTATTGCTAGAGTCATGGCTCACCATCCTCTGTGCCTTTCTGATAGAGTTCTCCACAGCAAATGTCCTCCTTTTGGAGTGTCATGAAAGGTTTTGCATCCTGTATGTGAGTGAAATACTCTTCTATTTGAGCCATAATCTCCAGGATGTGGATTACGTCTTCTTTTTCACTCTTGCCATCACAGGTTCAAGTTCAAACATGAGTTTGTCTATGATCAAAATGCATTGGTTTTCACAGTAATTCAACTTGTGTTCTGCCACCAAACTTAATTTTTTACTCCTTTGAATTTTTTTGTTTTCATTCTGATCCTTTATTTCTATTTTGTGATGTTTTATGACAAGTGATCTTATAATCAACTGCTTCAAATATTTTGTGAAATCCAGTTTTGAAAAAACACATTGAGTACCTATAAATGCAACAGTATATTCAATAGCAGGGACAGGACAGTGAACAGGCCGGCATAATTCTTAGCATCGTGGAACTTACTTTCAGAAGCAATGCCATAGAATAGACATAAACATATTTATTATGTGGTATACTTTTTGTCCACCAAAGGGACACATTTTCCTCCAACAAAGAAAAATGAATGATGTACTGTATTTTTTCATTTTTGTCTTCACTATTAAGACACTTAAATTGTGCTTAATGGTTAATAATAATAATTTGCCTCAGTATCCTAATGCAATTACGTTCTCATTTTTTTTCTTAGTTATTTCTAATTTTTTTTCAATTTTTCCAAATTGTATCTTATTCTATATGGTTTAACTTTGTAGTTCATCATAGATTATTTTCTGTAACAAACTTCTTATATTAATAAATCAGTGCTTTAACTTATGCCCTGAAATTTTATCCCTTATGTTGTATGGTGTTTTCCAAATCAATTCATTTTATTTTTGATAAACTGATTCATTTTAGTCACAAGACCTGAGAAGCCAGCAAATCAGAGCCAGGTCATGAGTATATTACAGCCAACTTGAGGTGACAGGTAATGGAAAACAGAAGATGGCAGCATCCCTTTTCTTCCTCATACTTCAAAGTAAGTGTCCCTTTAGAGAGAGCACTTTATTCAAGTGTGGAAACCATACCTTGGGTAGACTCAAATGGCAAAAGAGAAGCTGGAAAGGTGAAAATACTAAAAACCATGCCTTCAAAGGAACCGATGAAACAACTAGGGAAAGTTCACTTAGAGGAAAGAATGCTTGGAAGAGAAATTCAAGAAGCAAAATATTTGTCATGCATGATCTCAGAGAACCAAAGGAGGACTAAGGAGTGGAAGCTTCATCTGTGAACACGAACAACTTTCTGAGCAATAGGTGTCATGGAACCCCACAAGGCCACAAATTACAGCTCCCTGTGACTCGGACTGGCTCCTTTGCTGGTTTTTTGTTACCCGAAACAAGGTTCAGGAAACCAGTCTGTTTTATTTTCCTCTTTAAAGTTGCTTGGAGAGAGTAATGAGTTTCCCATCCTTGAAACTACACAAGCAAAAATCAGGCAAGTACTGGGTGGGGATGTTAGGGACAAGAATCTGAGTCTTTTCCAGGTGTCTCTCAAAACTCTGGGACCTGAAAAGAAGAGCGTCAAGAAGAGAAGCAAGCTCCTCCCAGGATTCTCCGTCTGTGCCTCTCTTCTCGCACCCTGCAGAAGCCTTCCCAGTTTTTGTAAGTACATTCCTCTCACCTCCATTTCCAATGCATTTCTCACATGAGGTAGAACAGATGCTGGGGTAACACTGGCTAAAAATAAAAGCAAGGGTGGTGGGGAGAAAAAACTATTTTATAACAAATATCTCAGCAAAAATTTTATATCCTGAATGGATTTGGCAGCAAAAGAACAGCTGCCACCTCTTTTGAGGTTCTTCCTTCTCTCACTTTTATAACCTGCTTAACATGCCAATCAGATTTGTGTAATCAGGAGCAAGGGACATCAACCTCATAAAGCATATAAAATGTAGCTTCTCAGAATACAGGAGAATTGTGTGAATTGGTCTCTTTGCTCTTTTTTTTTTTTTTTTCAATTGCATTGAGAATCCAGCTTGTCAAAGAGAACCAGAGATCCTTCCCATCTGTCAGCCCTTCAGGCCTGTAAGTAGCACATAGGTATTCTCACCTTTGACCCAGTGCGACAGACAGCATCATCACAGAGGCCTCTATGCTAGGGAATGTGATACTCACTGAAGTCGTCTCTACAGACCCATCCCTGAAATGAGCATTGATATTGTCTGGCTTTTTCCAACCATTCAAACCAGAGACTGATATGCTGGAAAAGCTGGCCAGACCAATCTCTGAACATTAATGAGCTAGGCAGTGATTATGGGGCCTTTGGATATTCACACAACAAACAGTAATAAAGCACTATTAGGTACAAGCCAGTGCCTGAAAAACATCAAGATCAATAAGGTATGGCGGCTACTCTACAGAAGCTAATAATCTAGAGGAGAAGATGTGTTATGCACACAAGTAAGAAAAAGGAGAAACAAAAAGTGGTAAGGACCACAGAGCACAATAGATAAAATGACCAGAATCTCAGAGTATGGAAATAATATTTCCATATTGTGGGTGAGAGGAGACACACATTTAAAAAGGAGGAGGTACATTTTGGAAGAAAGTGCTATTGGGGCCAGGTCTTAGAAAATGAATAAGATTTGTGTAGATAAAGACAGAAGGCCGGTGGTGCTAAAGGGATAGAGAGGAAAGGGGAGGCACAGAGCATGTGCTCTAAGGGTTAATTAAGGAAACCAAATTAACTACAGCATAGGGCAGGGGGGAGAAAAGGGAGGAGAGGAGGCTGGAGCCAAAGAACAGAACAGAACTCCCAGCAATGACTTTTCATGATTCCATGATTCCATAACTGGATGTTAAACCCCAGCACTATTACTCTACCCTGCTGGTGAATCAATGCTGTTCATTCCTGACTATCTTCCCAATCCTGCCAAAGACAAAACAAAACAAGCAACAACAGAGTGGACCTAAGGTCAGCTCTAGTGTGTAGATGCTGCCACATTCTGTACCCTTTAAGCTTCTGCTACATGAAATTTGTAATGTCCATCAAAATAGTTCAGCAAACAAATACAGGTTCATAGATGCACGTGACAGAACATGTGTATTGAGCACATCTGGCCAAATGTTGGATCTAAGTGAGGGATATACATAGGTGTTCATTATTCTAGCCTTCCTGCTCCTTGCAATTATGAAAAAGGTTTTTAAAATGGTAAAACTAAACAAATCCTGAGTTACCAGCCTAAGAATCATCTAAGGACCTCATAGCCAGCAGGGTCTGGCTGGGTTCTCACAAGCCTGAAATCTGTGTATAAACCAACCCCACATCCATGCTGTGCTCAGATTGGGAGTCACTGGGATCCTTAGTCACGTCCCCATGATGCCCGCAGTGCCACTGCAGAGTTAATAGGCAACAAAATGTAATCGTGTGTGGGAAGTGAAAAGAGCAGAGCAGTTTGCCATTTGTTCATTTTCACAAGTTTTAGGCACTTTCAAATGGCAAAATATTCATGGGGTTAAGAATCAGCTTGTTTGGTAAACTGCAATTAGCATGAACTGGGTCTCCTCAGCTTCTGGAAGAGGAATAAATATAGATGTCGATATTTTCTGTGGGAAGATGGAGCCCTGAGCTTTTATTTTAGAATGTCAAAAAAAAAAAAAAAAAGCCTTTATAAGGGGCATCCCATCCAGAAAGGGTGGCCTTAGTCTGGACCCACCGTGAGCTCAGTGAGAAATGCTGTTTGTTGTGGTCCATGGCTCAAGAGTCCAGGGCCCAGAAATGCACCCTATATTGTCCCTATAGGAACTCTGCTGGAGAAGCAGACAGCAGAGATATTGACCACAGACCAGATAGCTCAGGTTTGGTCCCTGCTCTGCTGCTTACTGGGTGGGTAGCTCAAGCCTACCCCGTCTGCATCTCAGTTTCTTCATCTGTAAAATAGAAATGATGATAAATGTATTCGAAGCATGTAGCAGGAACAGGTACAAATATATATACATATACATATATATATATATAGTAGCTCTTGTTCTTATTTCATCTTCTAAAATACCAAAAGGCAAATTAAATCAATATACAGTCAACCCTAAATAGACACAGATTCCACATCTGTGGATTCAACCAAACATGGATCAAATATATTCCAAAAAAAATTGTTTCTATATTGAACATGTACAGACATTTTTTTCTGGTCATTATTCCCTATATAATACAATATAACAATTATTTACACAGCATTTATGTTCAATCAGGTATTATAAGTAATCTAGATATGATTTTATATGTATGGGAAGATGTCATAGGTAATTTATCAATATTTTATGCCATTTTACACAAGGGACATGGGCATCTGGAGATGTTGTTATCCATGGGTGAGAGGTGGTCCAGAAAGCAATCCCCCGTGGTTATCAAGGGATAACGGCACTATAAACTAGCCCAGAGACCTTATTTGGATTTCACAAGTTTCCCTACTGCTGCTCTTTTTTATGATCCTGGATCCAATTCAGGATCCCACATTGCATTAAGTTGTTATGTCTACTTAGACTCCTCCAATCTGAGACAGTTCCTCAGTCTTTGTCTTTTATAACCTTGACATTTTTAAAGAAGACTGACAGAATGTCCCTCAATTTCAATTTGTTCAATGTTTTTGATAAGTACATTAATATTATGTATTTTAGGCAATAATACCATAGAAGTGATACTGTGTCAGTACCTCATATCAGGGGATACATGAAGCCAATATGTCTAAGTTCTGGTGGTGTTAATTTTTATTACTAGGTTAAAGCAGTGTCTGCCAGGTTTCTCCATTTGGAAAGCTACTACTATTTTCCCATATGGTAATTAATAAGTATGCTATATGGAGATACTTTGAGACTATGCAAATGTTCTGTTTCATCGCACTTTTGCTAAGTGATTTTAACATCTATCAATGAGTCTTCTTTCCATAATTATTAACGTGGTGTTTGCCTAATGGTTATCTATTCCCAGCATATCGACTATACTTATTAATAGGAATTATACTTTAAGAAAGAGCTGTCAGCCGGACACGGTGGCACACACCTATAATCCCAGCACCACGCGAGGATGACGCAGGAGGATTGCAAATTCAAAGCCAGTCTCAGCAAAAGTGAGGCGCTAAGAAACTCAGTGAAACCCTGTCTCTAAATAAAATATGAAATAGAGTTGGGTTGTGGCTCAGTCATTGAGTGCCCCTGAGTTCAATCTCCGGCAAACCACCCCCCTACAAAAAAAGAAAAGAAAAAGAAAGAGCTGTCTTCTATTTATTTCATTATTTATATAAATACAACTCATGAAAATTAATTTTATTCTATGAGTTAAAAACCTTTGCTTTATTTACTTGTTGTTGGTTTTGTTCTTGCTCAAAACACCCAAGATTTGGCCACTGAAACTAGCTTGAGTTGTTTTCTGTGTCCCTTTGGTAATTGTATTATGGCTAGGTTAGATGTTCACATTAGGGGAAAGAGAGTAAAGGGCTTATACTTTCTATACTACTTTTGCATATTTTCTATAATCTAAAATTATTTCAAATTAAAAAAAAATTTGAAGTTAAGAAGATTTTAAAGGAGCACGAAGAGAGCTTCTGGAATGCGGGAATGTTGCATCTTCATCTGAGTTTAGGCCACAGAGTTGAGCTCATTTGTGAAAATCTATCAAGCAGTATATTCACAATTTTCATACATTTTGTATATGTTTTGCTTTAGTAAAATGCTTATAAAAGGATATAATAGAACTTTGAAAATGTTGTTTGAAGATAATTACCTATAAAATATATGATAACAGGAAATAGCATGCAGGAATTTCTAAAGATTATGGACTCCTCAAAAGAAGGAAAATAGTCTTCCCATACCTGTGTCTCCAGTATCGACCCTGGGCTCTTCATGTAGAAACGAACTTCTCAGGGTGGGCAAACAAGAGGGCCAGAAGAGGGTGATGACAACATGATAGTCACAATTTTGTATCAGATAATGTTGAAATTGACATGGCATCATTTTTGTCACATTCTATTAATTAGAAGCAAGGCATTAGGACTATCTCATATACTCAGCAAGAGGGAAATACACGAGGGCATGACACTAGGAAGCAAGGATCACTGGGACCGTGCCAGAAGATGCCTATCACAAATGAAATCACAAGAAGGTGACATATAGAATACATTCTAGAAACTTGAATGGTACCATATTTAAATATGGTACCATTCATTTGCAGATAGGTGGCAGTGAAAATATTACCTTTTTTTTACAATTCTAATAGTACCAATAGTGTTCACTAACATCTACAAAACATTTTCTTACCTTTCTGTCTGGATAGGATTATTTCATGCATGTGTGAAGTTGGGTCAGTGGCCCTCCTCTATCATATAGATATGACATCTGGAACACATGGCATTCAGATCAGCATACAGGGAAAAAAGAGAAAAGAGGTGGCTCCTAATAGCCTTAACCCAAAGGGAGTGACATCAGTTCTGCTCACATTTCATTGCCCAGAAGTAGTCATGTGGGTATAACCTAAGACTACAAAGTGGGTGTTAAATGTGGAAAAGGACATGGATATTTATGAGCACCAACCCATCATCCTATATGATCTCAGAGCATCACTGAGGTTCTAGCAGTTTAAAGAACATATCAAAAAGCACACATCAATGAGTGATTTTTTTGCCCAGTTATTTTTTCCATATTCTGTATGTTTTAATATCTCAAGTTCTTTTTATTTAGATTACCTTTTTCTATTTCACAAATCTCTACTTCAAAAAAAAAATAGTTTGGAGCCCAACACAGTGGCACAGCTACTCAGGAGACTGAGGCAGGAAGATGATGAGCTCAAGGCCAGCCTGGACAACTTAGCCAGATCCCATCTGGAAAAAAAAAAAATAATGCTGATCAACTCCACAGGTAATGTCATTCTTACCCAAGCTCACAGGGGCTGTTATTAGAAAGCATTCTGGTGAGCCCAAAGGAATTCATTGTGATCTAAATATAGCACCATTCATTTGCAGATAGTAAAGGGAATTCATAGCTGAAGAACCCAATCTATGTAAGAAATAAAAATAACCAAGGTGTCAAAGAGAAGGAAATATTTTTTCATAAAAAAAAATTTAAAACATTTTCCTGGCCCATCAATCACAATGACACAAGCTTTAATTATTCAAAAAGAAATTTTATTTCTGGAATCAAAGATTTGGATCTTTCTTCACAAGGTAAAAGTTTTGAGACATCCTATTGAGTGCTCTGTAAGATTTTTCTCTGATCCTATTAGAATTTAACAGTCACTGAGATAAATTGGTACCCATGCCTCAGAATAGGAAGGCTCTTATAATCTATTTTTCAGCAAGACCATCCTAACCCACAAATCAGATCATGTCACTCCTCTGTTCAAAAAATCATCTTTGGTTTCCTTGGTGGGCATTGCTGGCAGACTACTCAGTCACAATTCTTTCCCCATCTTCCTGAAAAACCGCCTGATTTTGTTCAAGCATTGGGCAGATCTCTGTTCAGGAAAACTACATATCCCTCCCAAATTCAAGATATTCTTTGTCAATTTCTCTCCATTCAGATGCTTACTTTATCCAGCTAGGAGTGAATATGTTATGTAGGTTTGGTCGAGGACATGTAAGGGGAAGTTTTCTAGGAAATCTCCAACCTGGCATGAACTCATGAGGAGAGTTCTAGGAAATCTCCAAAAAACCTGGCATGAACTCATGAGGCACTGCCTCTTCCCCTTTCTTTCTCCTTTGAAGGGAGGTTTTGTAGAAAGTTATATTTAAAGCTGCATTATCCATAATGTAACCTTTGGCAAATTTTGCTAGCTAATCAATAAATCTCTTTCCTCTTCTTCCTAAGGTCACAATACTCTCCATTTCCCATTTTCCCTTGCAGTTAGATATAACTGAATTCTATTCCATAGACTATGAAGGAAAGTCCTATATGAAGTTTGCAGAGCTAACATGGAAAAATCATGTCTGGTCCTCCATATTCTTTCCCTTCCCAGTTTGATGGAAATCAGCAGTCTTGAAAGATGTATTAAAGCTGGTAGAGAAGAAGAAAAACATTTGAAGAAAAGCCACTTGGCTTATCAGGAAAGCTGTGTAGATTTCGCAGAAGGGAGATATAAACTATAGTTACATTATGCCACTTAGAATTGAGGGAGTCATCTATTACAACAGCTAACAGTACATTAATTATACATGACCATGAGGCAAAAAGCCTGAGAATGGAAAGTCAGCATAATGAAAACACAGAGAAAGAACGGGAAGATCTTGAGTCTTTGAAGACACTGTTGAGATGCTGCACCAAACTGCAAAGAACTCACTCCTATACATCTTGCTCTATGAGAAAATGCAACATCTTTGTTGTTTAAGCCACCATTAGCTGGAAAGTCTATTTCATGCCCCCTTAAATATTCTTAGTTGATAAACTACACATGCCTTAAGGAAAATAAAATATTGGCCAAGTTCTCTGTCAATATGACACCAATCAATTTCATACTGCCCTCAGCAACACTGTATCTCATGGATCCTTATCTTCTATAGAACTAGAGTCTGTTCCCTGATTTATCATGGACCATCATGCTTCTTTGATGTTGTTCATCTCACTGTGGGGATTGTTCTTCCTCCTCTCTCCACTGAAGTCTTTTAAGAATCTCAGCTCAAACAGCCCTTCTTTTACTTTCCCCTGACTCCAACATACAGAATTAACTTCATCCTTCAAATGTGTTCCAATGAACCTTGAAAGAACCTCTAGCATGTGCTCAGTCACTTAACGACCTGCTCATTTGCTTGCCTGCCTCCCTCACTAGACCCAAAGGGTAGAGACTATAATTCTTCTGCTTACCCAAGACCTAATACATTTCCCAGTACATGGAAGATTCTTGATAAATACTTACTGAATTGAAAAGAATCATCAAATGATGAATTGGTGAATTTTTTCAGATTTGATAGAATCCTTTAAGATTAACCTGTCCATAGCCCTTATTTCTTAGATGAAAAAGAATGATACCCTGAAATCACCAAGAATTTAGTGCCAGAACTGGTAGAGAACATAAACCTTCTGATTTTCAGGCCACTAAGGTTTTTTGATTTTGTTTTTTTTTTTTCCATCTCCCAGTTTCTAGGCTGAAGCTATTTTTTAGTTTGACCGCTTTATTCAACTCTGGTGACATGACCTTCCCCCAGCTCTAGCTTTAACAGTCATAGAAATAATTTTCCATAAATCCTAGTATGAGCACCAAGAGGAAGAGAGAAGTGTCAGAAAGTAAAAAGAATATATCCTAGCTTGGAAATCAATCATTCCTAGAATCACACTAACCTAGCAAACCTTGCCTCATCAAAGACATCTTGTCTTGCAATCCAGGTCCTCTCATACTAGGCCCACAAGCCATCCCTGACCTTCAACCAGAAAAGCTGGGGCTTGATTCCCTGCATGACCCTGATCAGTCTCCTGGAGGCAAATAACTGATCCCTGCTCTCTGGTTTTCTATATCAGACTGAAAATAATATATATAAACACAATAATGACACATAATCTAACCAAAATGTGCCCAAAGACTCCTGCTGCCTCATCCATCCCAGACTAAAGCCCTGGAATACTAAGCTCAGCCACCAAGCTCATCCTGGATGCTCTTTACCTCTCTGATCTGCCTGATAACAAATTCTAATAGGCTGAATTCATCCAAGATGAGGCAGGCAAGTGGTGGGGTCGTAGTCTTCTGCAAGAGATTTGACCATGCATTCTACAAAAATTCCCTGAGCCTCTGCTATGTGCTCTTAATATCAAAGATATGGTGCTACACAAGACAGACAAGGTTGCACCTCTGTGGAGCCTCTGTTTTAGAAAGAAACGTGGATAATCACTAAATAATTGATTGATCCCATAATATAATTTCAGGAAATATTGGGTACCATGAAGAAAAATAAAGAATAGTCAGGAAAACCTAGGGCTAGAGATGGGCAAATGTCTATCCTAAACTGAGTGGTAAATAAGGACCTTTGACATAAGACCTAAAATTAGTAAAGGAGCACACCATGAAAAATATCTCAGGGTGACCATTTATGGTTGGGATAGTTTCATATACTGACACGTTTGTTAATAACAACTCATTATACACTTCAAATTATCACAGCTTAAAAATTACACTACATGGGTTTAGAAATAAATTATGCCCTACTACCCTAAAACTCTGGTGAAATTGAATGTAAGGCAGAGGAAACTAAGCACAATGGCCCTAGTGGGCATAGAAGGGAGAGTTTACAAACAACCAGAAGACTGATTGGGGTGTAGTGACATGATGGTGAAGAAGAGGGAACAAGGGATAACTAAAGAATGGCCAAGTGCAAACTGTGGGGTTTCTCAGGTCATGGTCAGGAAGTTTGGGGTTTTTCTAAATGCATGGGAATGTTCCTATATGGGAAGTCTTTTGGGGCCAGGGAGTCACAAAAATTAATTATTTAAAAGATCCACTCTGGGTTTTGTGTAAAGAACTGACTGGGAACAAGAGAGACGGAGAACCCAAACTGGAAGTTTCCTCTTACTCTCACAGTCACTCAACACAATACTTCTGACACCATCTACGTGAAGATTGCTTTCCACATACCAGTCAGTTCCCCATCACACACTGTCAAAGGGTCCTATAATTTAACTCAATCCTGATACTGTCTACCTGCAGACACAGCTCAGTTTCAAAAAATTTTTCCCACTTCTGATGCCAGTTTCAAGGCCCAGATCATTACTTGTGTTTCTGACTGACCAGTTATAAGTTAGGATTCACACACACAAACATACACACACACACACACACACACACACACATCTGAGTTAAATTAATTTTCTGAAATGGCTCACAGAACTCAGGGAATTACTTATGTTTACCCATTTGGTATAAAGAATATTGCAAAGGGTACGGATGTACAACCAAATGGTAGAGAGGCATAGGGCCAGGCATGGGGGAAGGGGTATGGAAATACCATGCCCTTTCTGAACACATCATCCTCCAGAAATGGCCACATACTTAGCGATCTGGAAGCTCTGTGGTGGTCCTTTTGATGTCCCCTGTTTACCTCACAGTGCTGACGATCAATCCCAAGCCCTTGCACATGCTAGACAAGAACTTTACCACTGAGCTCTACCTCCAGGACTATCCTTTCGAATTTTCATGGAGGCTTCATTATATGAGAATGATTGATTAAATCCTTGACCATTGGTGATCAACTAAATATTCAGCCCCTCTGTTTTCCCCAGAGCTCAGGGATAGGGCTGAAACTTCCAACTGGCTAATCATATGATTGGTTCCCTTGGCAACCAGCACCCATTTGAGGATTTCTTGGAGCCCACCAAGAGTCACCTCATTAGAACTAAAGATCTACAGGAAAATCCCAGGGATTTAGGAGCTCTGTGTCAGACACTCCTATCACTCCACAAATTACAAAGGCCTTGGGGCTCT
The DNA here is from genome assembly GCA_004024805.1 of Geosciurus inauris. Taxonomy (NCBI): domain Eukaryota; kingdom Metazoa; phylum Chordata; class Mammalia; order Rodentia; family Sciuridae; genus Geosciurus; species Geosciurus inauris. The sequence goes on along the minus strand of PVHX01005419.1, from coordinate 61,232 downwards.
GTGTCAGGAAGCAGGAGACAAAAACCAAATATTAGAACTGGGAACAAAGAGCAAATATGCATTTCTGATTTTATCATAATATCACAGGCAGCTATTGCAGTTATCTGGGTGGGAAAAAAATGATGACAGTTTGGACTAGGGTGATGAAATGTGATCAGATATGGGGTAATTTAAAGGTAAAGCCAACTAGTAGATTAGGTATGGGGTGTGAGATATATAGAGAAATCAAAGATTCTCCATGGCTTTGGACTTGAACAGTGACATGAACGACAGAACATCCTGCAGTAGTTAAGACTGAGAAAGCAGGCTGGAATGGAAGAAAGAGGGAGGAAGGCATGAGTTCTGTATTTACTGTGCACATCTGGAAGATTTAATCAGATTCTCCAATGGAGAATAAGTAACTACAGGGTATACTAGTCTTCAACTCACAGTCCAAAGAGATGAATGTGGGACTTAAGAGTATATAAATGGTACAAGTATGTACTCACCTTATGGAAAATATTCTTCATGTTTCATTTGACTTGCCTTGTTTATCAATAATTATTTATTATTACTTTTCCATCTATTAGTTTCCTTCTATAACATCATTTATTTGTATGTTAGGTATCTTGAATCTCTCCTCCAGCAACTCATCTTTTCCTTTAAATTTTCCCTCTTTTTGTCTCTCTGTTGAAGTGTTTTAACAGACATGGCCAGTGCCCTGCTTCACATACACTGGATCAACCTCAGATGTCAACTGCAACAGCTATGGATAATTCCATGTGTGCTCAGACTTAGCTTGTGAAGACAGTTGTCCACTTCAACCACTGATCACATCATGGAATGCAGAAAGTCAGGGCCTTCAGGGACATCCTTCAACCCATGGGGAATGGGAAACTCTAAGTAAATTCTTCAGCCTTCTGGATTTCAGGAGCTGCCTTATGGTTTAGATATAAGGTGTTCCCCAAAAGCTCATGTGTGAAACAATGAAAGAAAGTTTAGAGGTGAAATGACCGAGTTATGAAAGCCTTAACCTAGTCAGTGCATTAATCCCCTGACAGGGATTAACTGGGTGGTAACTATAGGCAGGTAGGGTGTGGCTGAAGGAGGAGGGTCATTGGGAGCATAACTTTGGGGTTGATATTTTGTCTGTAGTAAGGAATAGGGTCTGTCTCTGTCTCCCTCTCTCCCTCTCACTTCCTGCCTTGCCTCCTTCCTGGTGCCATGTCCTGAGCCACTTTCTTCCACCTCATTCTTCTTCCATGATGTTTTGCCTCATCTTGGCCCTGAGGAATGGAGTCAGCCATTTATGAACTGAGATCTTTGAAATCGTGAGCCCCCAAATAAACTTGTCCTCTCTTATAATTGCTCTTGTCGGGCTTTTTGGTCCTAGCAGCTCACTTTCGAGAACACTCTAGATGCTCTCCAGAGGTCCCAGTGGTTTCGTTGCCCATAGCGATGATTTCAATAACACATCCTTGAATCAGGTTTTACTTGCATCCTGTCTCTTTCTCTATACTCTCTCATTCTTGCCTCCTGGAGTCATCTCCAAAACACTCTGCCTTTGATTTGGGATGATCCTGGGCAGGAAGAAGCAAAACCAAGAAAATATTAGAAGAGATTCTTGTATTTACTTCTGCACATCAGTTAGACCACTGACTTGGACCTCAACAGTGACAATCCTTTCCTTTAACTCAAATAGTGAAGGTTTTAGCTCAAAAAAAAAAATCAATTATCAAGCTCCAAGAAGGGTACATTGTGTTTTGTACCCGCTCTTTCTTCCTCTCTCTCAAGTTAAGATGATTATCTATCTCCTCAAGTATATCCATTTCCCTATGTTTTTGTGCCCTGATTGTTCAACCTGACCCACTTCTCTGTTTTTAGGACTCATCAAACCTAAATGCTATGATATCCTGTGACAGGAACCAGTTTAAGGTCAGGATATCAACCCCCATCTGATGCTGCTCAGAAGTCTCTCTACACTCAGATTTACTTGGACTCTTCCAACTAGAGAAAAGGGAAGAAGTCCCCCACCCCCACCACCACCACACACACACACACACACACACACACACACACACACCTTGACCTTTTTGTTAGTCTTTTGTAGGTTAGGTAAATGAGCACACTCCCTACTATTAGATTTCATCTTGAATCCCAAAATCTCTGAAAATCAGTGTCTTCCCAGACCCAAGAGTCTACTGTTCTCATCCTTAGTCTCTGAGACTGCTCTCAGGGTGACTGCCCAGCACTGAGGAGAAGCTCCTTCCAGTTCCCATCCAGTGAACTAACAGAGCCTGAGGCTTAGAGAGATCTTGGTTCCCACTTGGCTCCAAAAAAGCAAATTTGCTTGGAATCAGAGTGGAGGGAAATGTTCAACCACCATGTTATCAAAAGCTCCTTCTCTTAGTTACAAGTGGTTAAACTTTGGACTAAAGAGATCATCAAGGACGTGAATACACATAAAAAGGGCTGAGGACCGGCTTCTGTGTCATGTAAGCCTTAAAGATGAGTGGGGGGAAAAAGAGAACTTATCACTAAAACAATTCAAATCAAATTTTAAATAAAATATTTCTAAAAAAATCATTTTTTATTGATAAAAATACAGGGAGGTAGTACTGAGAATACTGTGGGAAGAGAGGACCTTATTGACACAGGAAGTGACTCTTAACATTAGTTAGTACAAGACAGAAAAGAAGAAAAACAAAACCTCACCCATCAGTTAAATTAATTCAGCTACTTTTCATTGACAAAAAGTACAGATCAAGCAAAACACATCAGATGTTGAAGGGAAGAGTATATTAGCCAAGCAACTGGGGAAATGGAGTCTATGTCCTACAAAAGAGAGACACATCCCAAGGAGGGGACTCAGCCATTTGCAAGATCCTGTGAACACAGAGAAAACCCAGAAAAGGCAGGTGATTAATGATAGGAATAAAGGAACTCTCAAGGCTCCCATGACTATCAGGAAGACAGACCAAGTATTTGGTTGCAGGGTAGAGAAACAAGAAGTTCCTATGGAATTCTAACATCTATAAAAGTCTACTTTTTAGACTAAACACTCTACCTATGGGATATCTAATATTTCGTGTTTATTAAGCTTCTTAAATGTCTTGTGAGGATACTTACTCTATGTCTGATAATTACAGGAGAACCAGGAAAGTCAAATATGCTATCCAAAAATGCCCCCATGAAAATATTCACTCAGAAGAATTCATTAAAATGGGAATGGCCGGGCATGGTAGATAATAATAATAAAAATTTCATATGGAACTTGCCAGTTTTAAAGTCATCTTCACTTAGCTGGTTTAATGCAATCCTTAAAACAGTTCTGTATGAATGATAAGGCAGGTGTCATTAATAGTCCCATTTTATAAGTGAGGAAATTAAGGCTCAGAGAAGTTAAACGACTCATTCAAGGTTGCTTGCTAAGTGAAAGAACTGGGACTAAAACCCAGGGCTGGCGGCTGCCTCTGCCGAGGAAGGCATGGAAGGAAGGGTAATGACTTCTAATTGAAATGTCTACCAGGAGTGCAGTGAGCTAGGCTGGGTAACGGCTGCCCCGACTCAGGCTGGGCCGGCATCCGGCCAAGAGCAGCCTGTTTCCCAAGCATTCCTTCACTTGTTCAAGAGATCATGAAAATTAAATTGGGCTATAACCAGACCTTAATTCCCCACCCTTGATGTGAGGAGCCATATTTGTCTCATTAGCCAAGGTCATAAACTCCAGCAGGAGGGAGAAAAGGAGGCAGAGGATAAAAGTGAGGAAAGGAAGGGGAGATCCTGGCAGTCTGAAGAAGCAGGAAGTCAGCAGAGAGGGTGCGAGGGCACGTGCAGGACAAGTGCATCTCATTAGAGCAGGAGCACGCCCCTCCTGGCATTATCATAATTACATTTTAAGCTTATGTAGCTCTTCGTGGTAGTTTTCTAAACTATCTGTATGCTCTCATTTGATCCTCATTACCTCCCTAGGAGGCAGGCAGTGCAGAGAGGATCAACCACACTGTGCTAGGGAAGGGAAGAGGCTCTGAGACATTGAGAGACTTGCCCAATTGGCAGATCCAGAGCCAGTGAAACCTGTGTTTTTTGACTCCTACTCCATAAACAGAAGGCCATTGTCCAAATCCCCTTGAACCATGCAGAGACAGAAAAAGAGCTACAGTATTCTTTTGGCCATAAGGTGTTGCCTCTCTCTCTCTCCTGCACCCTTTGATATACAGATACATCAAGTGAAAATTTTTACTTCTGAAAAGCAGCAGGGGATGGAGTCTGAAAGGTCTGTTGCCAAATGTTAAAAATTCAGTGGACTGTCCCTCTTCCTTAGCTGTATTGGAATATGGATTAAACCTATGGATTAATCAAGTAGGTCATCAGTATCTACTTTGAGATCTGAACCATAATAGTATAGAATTAGAGAAACTTGATCTAAATTGAGTGTATAAGTCTTGGCTTCAAATTACATCTCTTGGATGCTTGCCTTCCATAGAAAAGAATGTAGCAACTGACTCTCTCCAAAGAAAAAAGCTCCTCAGAGAGCTAGAATGGTTAAACTTTTGGAAACAAAATGAGATGCTGTACAATGATCTGGACTATCAAATCAGGAAGTCTGGGTTCAAATCCAGTCTAAATTGCTTAGTAAACTGTAGAACACAGATAGCACATTAATTAAGAGTGCAGATGTGGATTGAGAGCGGGAGAAGATGGGAGGGAATAGGGAAGTACTGGAGAATGAAATTTAATTATACTATGTCCATTTATGAATATATCACAATGAATTCTGCATATAAATATGTGATTATAAGGCACTAATTAAAATAATAATAAAAGGAAGATCAGTAAAATAAAGCAAGCAGATTGGGAGAGGGAGGAGAGGAGGGAAAAGGAAGTTGCTCGGGAATGAGACCAATCAAATGATGTTATGTACATGTACAAATAATCCCATTATTATATATAACTATAATGCACCAATAAGCTTGTTTAAAAAAAAAAAGTCTAGATTTGGGATACAAATACATTCAGTTTCACATCCGGCTCTTCTCACCTTGCAAAAGTCATAGTGAATCTCAAGACTTTAAATCCCATCATCTATAAAGTAAGGATAATCATGCCTGTCTTGATGGATTGTGTTCAACAAACAACAGCTACTGTTTTTAAGGAATATTTACTCTTCCATGGAACTATAAAATCTTTAGTCCAAATGACAAGCATTGGGACTTAAGTTCCTCAGCTTTAACACCTATAGTTTTTTTCCCCCAATAAAAATATTGGCTGTATATCTTTTATTTATTCCCTTTATTTTGTTCTATTGGTACTAATTTGACCAGTGCTTCCAAATTTACTCACTTAAGTCATAAGTACAGACTAGAATTTGCTTCAATATACATGATACAAAGAAATTTCTGTATAATTATACTGGAAAATAATAAGACTATACTAAAATAGGTTTCAAGAATTCAGAAGAAAGATAAACTATTTGACAAATGTCTTTTAAAAGAAATACTTAAGAATGCAGTTACAATTTTTAGTTGTAGGCAAATCTTGATCTATCCACATACAAGTAGTTCTACTTGACTTGATAATACAGCATTTTATAATGATAATATAGAATTTTATGGGAATTTTGTTTGTAATAATGAGTTTGGCCCATGTTCATATTTTTTAAATATTTAGAAGAAATATTAGCTTATTGATACATAATGAAGTACATTTTACATTTCCTCAGAGTAGGGGGGGCTCTTTCAATAGTTAGAGGGCAGACAACATTCATGGTTGGCAGAATTTCCATGTATCTTCTAAGAAAAAAAAATTAAATGACTTCTACATGGAAGAAATTAAAAGATGCTCAGACACCAAATTCTCAATTCTTGGGCAATTGTAAAGGAATAACAAGTGTTCTTTACCTCTTGACACCTGGATCATGAAATGTGGCTCTGCATTGTCTAAGCTAGAACTAGACTGCTGGAGCAAGCCACCAACTGTCCTTTGGAGATTCAGCTCAGTACTACTGCTTCTTTCCCTGGGAGAATTACCTTTACAGTATACAAATATAATGGTTCTAGAATAAGAGTGTCTGAATTTGATCTCAAACATGACTAGCAGCCAACATTTATACAAGGCGACTCTCTAAGCACTGTGTATATATCATTGCATCCCATAAGCCTAACTCCATAAAGTAGATACTCCTATTACTCCTACTTTTAAAGTGAGGGAACTGAGACACGGAATGGAAAGTCAATCTACTCACCCAGGGTCACACTGAAATTGTTGATGCTGTCATCTAGCTTGGACAACCTGGCTCCACTCATCTGTCTTTCAAGGTCAACCACTTACCAACAGTGTGGCTCTGGGCAAGTTACTCAACCTCTCTATTCTTCATCTGCTATATGGAGATAATGATGCCTCATTAAACAAACATGTACAATTGTTAAAATGATTAACAAAGATAACACCTCTGTTTTTCCTAGAACAGCGTCTGGCAGGTCTGGCACCTAGTAATGCTCAACAATGGTTACTTGTTTACAATATTGTCTTCTTGGTAAGGGAGGGACCATATTTTTATTTATTTATTTATTTATTTATTTATTTATCTATCTATATAAGCTGCTAAGTGAGTCATTTAACATCTCTGAGACTTCAATTCTTTAGCTGTGAAATGGGATCATAATACCAATGTCACAAAGTTATTTTGGTCCATAAAAGACCCTCAAAAAACACTTGATGAATTAGTTGACTCTCTGTATGTAGTACCCAACACAGTTCCATCTGGAAATAGGTACTGCAATAAAAACTTGATTGTGGCAATCCAAAATGTAAAAATGATAAAATTGCTTTCTCCTCATCCCTTGGGATCTATGAGGATAAAATGAGATAATCTCAAGGAGCAAGATTGTTAGGAGAAAGTTGCTTTTATAATTCTAAGGGGTTGCTATTAATGATCATCATCATCATAAATCTGATGTTGGAGAAAGGAGAACTCATCATACATGGTTCCATAAGGAAAACCTATCAAGGTCTCTTTTGATGACACAGTGGCCGCTAGTGCCTGAGGCTTTGAAGCCAAGGAACTATTGGAAGGAAAAGAAAGAAATCAGAAACTAAAGTCAGCTGATCAATAAACAGGGTCTTCTCTTCCATGGCCTCCTGCTTCTCCACCCTCCACACAGCTCACACCAGGTGCTCTTTCTGTACCAGCATCTCCTGAGCATCTGGGAACACCAGAGCTTACATTCTGATCACCAGTTTCAAAGGCCCAGGGACTCAAACATACCCACACATGCAGAGCTCATCTGCTGCTCAGAGGCTCTCCCATAAGGAAAGCCTCAGAGAACCAGGCAAATTGGGAGCACATTTCCCATGGACACCTGATACAAAGCTGTCTATTCATGGAGCCACAGTTGCAACTCCAAAGGAAAAAAGTCTTCTTAGGACAAAATTAGTATCACATCACAGTGGCCAAAGACATACCGATCTGAACAGCAAGCCTAGCTGCTTCGCTCAGATTTGGGATAAAAACCTCTGCAACCTCTATTTCCAGTAAACAGAAGCATCCGAGAGAGGAACTTTAAGAGTTAAAGGCCTGGCACAGCAACTGGCACACATGAAATCCTCAGGTAATGACAGCATTCCACATTGTGGCTATTGTGCTATAATATTTTGATTTTGATTATTGCAAGAAAGAATGTGTGGCAGAGCCAGACTAGTGTGAAGGAAAAGGAGCAGACAGGTCAGCTGTTCAAATGAAGGGTCTTCCCATATGTTCCAGAATTTGGTCTTCAGTGTGCTCAGAGGTAATCTACTATGTCCTTAACAGAATTGCATCAGGCTGGACAGACTTCCTCAACTCAGAAAATGCCGACACAGAAACCAGACACAAACATATTCATTTATAGATATAGATTTCCATTTCCAGTACCTGAGGTATATCATGTGCATGGGAAACCAAGTTAGCCATTGCAAGATGACTTGGTGGTATGAGATCATGCAGAAGTGGAAAGTCCAACGGGGTATTTACCCAGGTGTATCCGAAAGCTAGCATTCACCTGGTCTCTCTCTTTGTCTCTATTATTCTCAATAAACTTCACAACCTAAGTGATCTGATTACTTGACATTTATGTCTACTAAAATAATGTCTCCTTTTAGTGCACAGAGCTAAAGGCTTGCTTCTCTTTTCCCCAAATCTGCATAAAACAGTTTTCTTCATGCTGTAAAGGTTCTAAAGTCCAACAACTCTGGATTGGATGCCCCACCTTACCACTGACAAGCTATGTGAACTTGAAAGCTACACTTAACTCTGAACTGCAGTTAGCTGGGTCTATAAAAAAATGGCAAGGATCTTTGCATCACAGGATCTTTTGTCCTGTCATGAGGCCTAATAAGAATGTATGTAAATGCAGTTAGCTGGGTCTATAAAATAATGGCAAGGATCTTTGCATCACAGGATCTTTTGTCCTGTCATGAGGCCTAATAAGAATGTATGTAAAACAAAACAGAGCTTTGCTACAGTACCTATTTCAGTTCTATTAAACCCACTCTTTCTTCCATTTGTGTGGATCTGGTTCTGACAATAAATACTACACACTGTTTGAATCTAGAGCCATCCTATGGACTCAGTCACCCAAGGACATATCATCTCAGAGGTTGGACCCTCTCAAAGATGGCTCAGTTCATTGATTTTTATTTATTTATTTATTTATTGGCTAATTTTTATATATCTTATCTTTAGAGGGTGAACTCATTACCTAGTTCTAAGAACATCTTACTGTAGCTGATCTCTGCAGGGAAAAGAATTCTGAAGACCCAGACGGTTGCCAAGGACTGGATATTCTGCAAATAGCCAGCAGCTTTGGGTCTCATAAAGTATAAGCATTTCTATTTTTCTGCCCAGAGAATTTTCTTATTCCCTGAGCCAGCCCCACTTTCAAGAGACAATTTCTTCCCATTGCTTCTCTTTGTCATGCAGCCAGCATTAATGAGAGCATTCACGGGATCATCTACAGTGATGTCACATTTTACTTTGGGCCATTCTCCATCCGTTATAAAATCCTTGGATAAAATGTCTCAGATAGCATTTTTCTCAGTGTCTTTGAACAGTCACTTTCTTTTTATTTCCAAATGTGCAGATGAGCTCCGTTCAATGAGGAAACACATTAGCAGAAACCTCTCTATTCCCTCTAGGTTGCTTGCAACTCTTCCTATGTTTTTAATCTTCGCCGAGCTCCAAAACCAACTGTGTTGAGTGATGTGAATACCAGGTTTCTCATTTCAGTAAGATGACTGGATTGGAGTTGCAAAGATTAATAAAAAGAAAAAAATCCACACTCAGAAAAATCACCAGTTTGGGGAGGAAGAAAAGTAGATCATGATAAAGATTAAGAAGGTGATTCAAAAAAGGAAAACATAAAATATTTCCATCTTACCTAGAGGAGTAAAAAAAAAAAAAACCACAGTATAAACAGAGCAACGCTGACCTGCTCTTTAATAACACTGGAGATAAGAAACACAGACTCCAAATGCAAAGCATATCTGCAGAGAAATGCAAGGTTGAGGCTTGGGATTCACATCAGACAGAGAAAAGGGTTGTTGATTTAAGTGGTATGGGAAAATGGAGAAGATATTGCTTAAAGCAGTAACCAATGTTGTTTGTCTGGGATACAAGCTAGAGAATATTATTATGGCAGAGAAAAGAAGTTATCTCTTGTGAATTGTCTTGAATTATGGGGGGAGCGAGGGAAGCTCACAGCGTATGACATTTAGAATTGCAATTTCTAAGCAGAGCGCCATGTCTGATATATCATTTATTGTCTCTGTCTCCATCCTTCCAAAGCCGCATTAAGGACAGATGTGAACTTCACTTCCCTGGGTCTCCATTTTCACGTTGATTTGGAGGACATTTATTTTTCCTTCAGAACAGAATCATATTTTTTCCCCTCTCAGAAGGTTTAGTTCGTCACTAAATATTCAGGTCTGGGAAGCAATTTTCTTTTCTCTTTGTGCATGATTTGTCTCTCTCTGGAACCGAGTCCCTTTGGTTGAAAGTGAGAATCTATACAAATAAAGGGCACAGGTGAAGAGAGATAAATAAAGGGGTGGGTGAGTGGAAGGGAAGGTTTTTCAAGTTGTGATGGAAATTTGCACTTGAGTCCTCCCATTCTAGCTGATTTTACAGGAAGGGAGAAACAATGCTGATATCTGATCCTGCTGGCTTAGAAGATTCAAAAGCGGATTCAATTACCACACCGCATTCTCCTACTTCCTGCTGAAAAACATCATACATATGTGCAGATTCTCATGGTCAGTCTTTACAGATAGGATTTCCCCACCATTCTCACTACATTTCAGGTGGAAATGAGGTGGTGTCCTGTACAGACATTTCAGGGTCATGGATTCAATGAATTTTAGAACTGGAAGGGATTCACATACCTATTTATTTGGTAGATGGAGAAACTGCAATCTCAGAAGTTAACTGACAGTCAAGGAAATACATTCTCACAAATGACTGCATATGTATATCCACATGATTTCTTTAGCATGCTGGAACTCTTCTTTATTTCTGCATGAATGTGGGCATCACACACACAGCCTCTGGTCTTTGCACTGGGTACTGGAGCCCAGGACCCAGCTTCCCTGAACATACCATGCTGTTTTTCCTTACTCAGGTCTTACAACCTTCTGGATATAGGAGGCAGTTGTAGTCACCCTCATAAGCCTAAATTGTAGCCTCTGGTAATCTTGGGGAAAATGTCTTCTCTGTTCCAACTGCTCTGCATTCAGCACAAAGGAACAAGCCACTTCCCTCTCTCCTTCTCATGGTCTGAGCCTTTTACAAACGAAAGCCAGAAATGTCTGTTGTCTTCAAATAATGTCCACTCTCAGTCCTGCAACTGAAGTACTAGGGAAAAGAGATTACAAAACACAAATTAATATCTCAGTAAAGAATTCTGCCACACTCACCAAGTATATCCATACCTTTTACCAGATGCTCTGCCCTTTCCCCAGAACCATCTTACTGTCAAGTCCCCTGTCATCCAGAAGCACTCCTTGACCTCCTCACAAGATTCCTAAGGCATCGCCCATGTCTGCCACCAACTTGGTTATTTCCCATCTGACCACCTTCTCCAGCGGTATCCTTAGTTCCCCGATGGTAGGCAATGTGTCTTTTACTCTTTTGTATTCCTCAAATTATCTAATAAAATAGCACTCACATAACTAGGAGTGAGGTTTGGATTTGAATCTTGAGCAAATTATTTCACCTCTTCGAAACGCAGTAATAACCTCACGTGGTTGGTTGTATTTTTTCTCAATAGCTTTTCATCATAACTTTATTATTTGTCTTCTGATGGTATAAATGACACATTCTCATTGTAAAAAATTCAAGACCTACATGATACCATAAAAAGAGAAAGTAAAGGTCACATGAAATTCCACCTTCTTTATGTAAGCACCATTAACATTTTCTTGGACATTTTGCACATTCTCTTTATAACTATATATATTATACACGCATGACCCTATTTATATAAAATGACTTCACGTTTTATACAATTATATGTAAAGTCATTTTCTATAAACAGGGTTATTTCATACATACCTTTTTTTAAAGTGGAGAATATTCAGGATTATTTGCAAAAGTATCAACTAACATTAGTTGAACAAAAAAATATTAGGTGAACTTGAGCTTCAATAAATAGTCTTAAAGGAATGAATAAATAATTTTTCCCATAGAACATGGAAAATAAAGTGGGAGATGTCCCCTACACCATCTTTCTGTCTCTAGGCAGGACTCCAATAATACTACTCCATTTAATCTAGCCCAAGGCCCAAAATATGTGCCACAAAAGACAAATGAGCATTCTAATTGGAAATCCAATACCCTACTCTAAGATTAGGTTTCTTCAGCCTACTGCCGCTTTCAGATGTCGGATGTATTCTCAGTTTACCGGTTGTAATCACTGAAAGGGAGGCACAGAGCTACACTGTGGGTAGCTTGGGTAAAATGTTCACTGAAACTTTTTGCTACACCTAACCCATGTGATTCTTCCCCGGAGAAGAAGAGACTCCAGCCTCCAGGACCCAGAGAAGAAATTCAGCTTTCTCTTAAATGTTTCCTCCTATTCTACCCCTGGTGGAGAGAGAACAATCATTAAGTCAGCCTCCTTTCCCACTTCCTCCCCCACTTTGGCCACACACATGCCTTTCTGCAGGCCTAATAATTTTGATTCCCCTTCCTCTGCAGGCCCTTTAATCACCTTTTGTGGCTGTGCTCTGGATACTCCCTACTCTACATCCCTTTTAAGGGTATGTAAACTCCCCAGGCTCCTCCTGCCTTCAGCTGCACTGAAAGAAACAAACATTTTACCACCCAGCTCACTCCTTAAACATGAGACATGGCCATATCTCATCCATTAGTAATAAAATTAAAACTGATGGTAGAAAACAGAGTCACTTTTTCATAGTGCTCATTTAAAAATCAAACTCAGATCTAGGAGAAATTCTGTTTTCACGATGACCAAATATGATCTTGGGATCTTTCCCTTTCCATGACAACATCCACTGCCTGGCGAGCTTTTCCTGGCTTCGTCCCCGGTCCTGTGCAGAGGTTGGAGTCCATGTATGCTGTTATAAGGATCCATTCTTGCCCATTTGCGACACCAGCAGTATGACTAATAGATTACAAACGTCTCTTCTTCTGTGGACGAATCGGTTGGAATCGGATCCTTGCTACAGCACATAACACCCCTGCTGTCCTGTTCACAGACACGCATGTTGTGACCACCTCCTAGCAGGTGTGTGTTTGCAATAGAGCCACTGATCAGCCAGATGGCCCTGACTGGCAGTAACCTGGGCTTCCCTCATGGAAAGGCACAGGCACCTGGGGCTAGAACCATGAATTTTTCATGCTATCTTATTTTTCAATGGCATTTATCACTATTTGAAGTGAAATTATTTATTTTCTTACTTCTTGTCTGTCTGGATAGATAGTAAAAGGGAGGCCCAGTTGTGCTCATTACTAAAATTAACTCCCTCACCTCCTCCTAGTCTCTGCCAACATCTAACTTTCTCAGTGAAAAATACACCAAATGGCAAAGCCCCTGACAGATACTACCCCTGACATTCCTCATTCCTTTTGCCTTGCTGTGTTTTTCTTTTCCTTTTTTTTTAAGCTTCTATCAACTTTTCACATATTATATAATTAACTATGTATAATGAATATCATTTATTATCTGTTTCCCCCTATGAGCTGAAATTCTGGTCTGTTTTATTTACAGATATATCATAAAAACCTGGAAGAATGACTGGCACAAAGAAGGTGTTTAGCCCTGGAAATACAAAAATAAAAAAGACATAGCTCTTGATCTGTTTGCAGTCTATTTGATAAGTCACATATGTAATTCATATAATGACCATATACAGTATTCCAAGGACCATGTTAGATTTATATACAAAGTGCCATGATAACAGAAAAGACCATGTTTCTTCATGGAAGAGACCTTATTTGGTGCATTAAAGATCTTGGGCTTCATTTTCTATGAAATAAACTTTTTGAAAGAGATGTGTGCCAAGATTTAGATCTACATCTTGTTTTGTTTTGCAGTGCTGGGAATTGAACCCAGGGCCTCACACTTAGCAGGCAAGCACTCTACCACTAAGCTGCATCTCCAGCCAGATCTATATCTTAAGAAGACAATTTTGATGTCAGTAGAGAAGATGGCATTGTTGGAGGCTGTGTTAGCAATGGCATGTGGAATGAAAAGGACAAAGTACAAATGACAGATATGTCTCAAGTAGAATTGCCAGGACCTGGTTATTAATTACATAGGCAGAAAAAAAGTTCATACTAACTTATAGATTTCTAGAAGGTATATGATGGTCTCATTAATTACAATAGGAAATATAGGAGTAGGATCGAGGCTTTCTGTGGCAAAGAAAATAAATTCAGTTTTAAACATATTAAGTTTAAATTGCCTTTAGACATAGTTGAAGGACGTGTCAAATAGTTGATTGGAAATATGCGACTGAAGTTCAAAAAGAAGTCTCATTTGGAACTACATATTTTGGAAATACTGTTATAATTAAACTCCTACTGCTGAAGGCAATCACGAAAGAGCTTGTAAAGTAGAAAAGATAGCCAAGAATGGGACCTGATGGCCTACTAACACATTGACAGTGGTGAAGAAAGAGAAAGCAGAAAAAATTAATGAAAAAGACCAAAAGAAGACGACAGCTAAAAAGGATTGACACATTCACCAAAGTTAGCAAATTAAGAACAGCAGAGATGGAGTATTACTTCTATAGGGAGGAGAGGTGAAGCAGGATCCATATCATTCCATTCTAGTAGAGTTATGTTCTTTGGATTGCATTTTGAGCCCAACCTCAAAAAAAAAAAATTTCATTTTCCCTTTGGGTTTTGCAGCTGCTTCCACCAGAGCATGTCAGAAAGGGGAAGCTGCTTAAAAAGGGCCAGAGGAAGACCTACAACAAACATGCCGTGTCAACTTCAAGATAGAATGTCAGAGACCCCAAGAATCTGGACTGACCCTCTTTCTTATTATATTCAATAGACCAAATGGCTTCTTGATTCTCAGTACGGTAGCTGGTCAAAAATTCATAATGTTGTCAGCGTAAGAAAAGTCAACTAATTATTAATGAGGACAGCCAAAGAGGAATGAACTGCTTTTTTATTTGGTTTCTGGAAACCTTCACTTCATGACACAGCATGAACCTGTAAGTATAAAAGCTTAGACTTATAATATTTTTATCATGGTAATATTTTCATCATTTATCAAGACATACCTAAGGAGAATAAGAATCTAAACATAAATTTCCGCATTGTCAACCAAAGGACAAAGCTTGGAGTCCAAAAGGCAGGGGAGTGCCATCAACTGGTTCTGTAATTAGCTCTCTGGTGGGTGAATCTGGGCATTTTAGCAGAGCTTTATCAATCAATCTCAGAAAGAACACAGAATCAGAAACAAACTCTAAAGAATATAAGATCCAGCATAAAGAAGTCTTATCAAGATTCAATTCTTTTTCCCCCTTAGTGAAAATATGAAAAACATACAGAAAATATGAAAAATAAAAAAAGAATACTACCCCTAATTCCAGTATCCTCACATAATAATTGTTATACATGTGGGTGCTTCTTTTTAATACAAATGGAAACCACACAATCGATTACATTCTTTGCAAACATTGACCAAGCATTTCTCCATGTGCCAGTCTTTCTTAGATGCTGGCAAATCAAACAAACTCCATCCTGGCCTTCTATCCCTCACATTCTAAAGGGAAAGTAGACATTGAAAAACTAAGTACCCAATTATTTGACCACAACTGAGATTGATGACATGAAAAATAAGCCTAGGGTATTAAAAAGGCACACAACAGGATCTCAATTGCTTGCTAAAGCCTCGATACCCAAATGTCTCCAAGTTCCCTATATTTGAAAGACCTCTCCCTTTTGCAACCTGAATAAAACCGAAGCTCCTTGTTAGACTAAATGTCCTTTCTCTGCATGAATATTCCTAAGAAGTTCTAGGGCAGGTGCTTCCAAGTTAACTGTATCATGTTGGCCCAAGTTCTACCTAAATTACCTTGGGCCTTCCTGTCAGCACTTGCCAGGCAGTTCCATCTGGCCCTGTTGATTTCTTCATAATCATAAGAGGGACCCTTTATCCTCCAGGACAGCCTTTATACAACATTATCCCTTAGTCATTTATACAGCACTAAAATCTGGGGATGGGTGAGTGGAAGAAGGAGAAAGAGGAAAAGCAAAAGGAATCTTGGATGTTAGACACTATTGCATCAGCCACCCACACACCTTGTCAAAGGAATCTTTCACCAAGATGCGCCTTTCCATCTTCCTCTGTCCTGCATTTACTCAGAGCCTGGTCCTTATTTCCACTCCTTCTCCTCTTCCCAATACCAATGCTCTTTACAAACTACTGATCAGGGATGTACAGTGGCCAAAAATGATTATATATCTGAAAAACTTTTAACATTCACACTGTCCTGAAGAAAAGTTTAGTTGCCTTAAATAACACTTCCTTATCACACCATCTTACATTATCTTGAGCAGAAGTTTCATTAATATGTCTTCTAAAAAAAAAAAGATTGCATTTCTTCTTGAGAAGAATTCCTCAATGCCTCTAGAATGCAGAAGTGAATCCAGCCATTTTTTATTATTGTTTAATAGTAATTTTCCCTTTGAGCTACAACAGTTCATCACTGGGGGACTATGAGCTCTTTGTCAGTTGAGGAGTGGTGTGATCAAGTTACAAATTCCAAAGGTCATTTTGTTCTAAACCCTGGGCAAAGATGGAGGCACAAAAATTCCTGACCTAAAGTTGCATTTCTATGTGGGGGGAAAAAATGAAAGCAATCTAAATGCCCAGCGATAGAGAAAGGATCAAATGAATTATGATAAATAATTTAAAGGAATATTATATAGCCATTAAAATTATGTGCATTGGGACTTTGGGCAATAAAGAAAAATGGATAAGTTATAATATTAAGTCAAATAGTTTAGGATTCTGCTTAACATACAATTGAATATCAGTTGTTCAAACCATATGTGGTTCTCAGTCCTAACAAACCAGAAATGCAACTAGGGCAACTGGCTCTCTCCTAGACCCAAAAGCAATCACAGAGAAACAAAATAAGAAAGAGGACAGTAAGTACCTGAGGAACTATCTAAATGCTGCCCCTACGAAGCCTGAAGAACATGGTATTCTTAGTGGAAAAGGGACAGGGGAAGTGGTGTCATTTTAGGCTACATATTCCAGATCTAGCATAGGATAACTTGAAGATAGCTTTTATACTCTGCCCCCTACCTCCCCAGTCATGGTCTTGAAGAGATAGTGACTTAAACCCATTACCCCTGTGAGATAAAAAATCAGAGAGACAATACCAAGGGAGACTCAAAGCTCTGCAGGGGTAAAGGGTCATAGAACAAAGGTAGATATGGGTGAGTAGCCTTCCCTGCTCCACTTTAAGGATGAGGGGTTAAATTCAAGACTGGCCTCCAAAATGTTTGTGTTTTTATCTACAGGAAGAAATATATTTTTCTCAGTATACCCTTTGGGGTGTGCACGTGTGTGTGTATGTGTGTGTAGAGAGAGAGACTGAGAGAGAAACAAAGAGCTGAAACAAATGTTTCACTAAATAGTACTTAGATTTAGGGACTATGATGTACTCTGATAATTGTGGTGGAAGATTTGGGAAATTTTAATACCTTCACCTCTAAGCTAATAGATCAACAAGCCAAACAGTAGTAAGATATACAAAAGATTTAAATAACATAATTTAAAACTCGTATTTTTAGATATGGAGAGATTTTCAACACTATAAAGAATACACTTCCTTTTCAAACCCATATGCAATATTTACATAGATTTACCATGCAGTGGGCTACAAAGCACATTTAATAAATTCCAAATAATTAGTATTATACAGGCCACAATGCAATAATATTTTAAATTCATACCAAAGGTATAATATACAGAATTCTCTATCACCTTAATCACTACTGCTTTCACAGCTTCTGGGATCCATAGATTACAGGAGAAAAGGATGATCAAAAATTAAGGTGGGAAAAAAGGATGATCAACAATTAACTCAGGAGAATCGTGAGTTCAAAGCCAGCCTCAGCAACAGTGAGGCACTAAGCAACTCAGTGAGACCCTGTCTCTACATAAAACACAAAATAGGGCTGGGGATGTGGCTCAGTGGTCGAGTGCCCCTGAGTTCAATCTTCAGTACCAAAAAAAAAAAAAAAATTAAGGGAAAAGATCAGTGTAATTCCTAATCAGGGAATAGTAGGGGATTGACATGCTACCCAATCAAGTTGCTTTCACAGTTTGTCTCCTGGTGAGCTGTCCCTGTTTTCTACCTACATATGTATAGTTTTGGTCCTGAGAACATCTGTCTATCCTGACTCACAATATTTCTATTCAAATTACATGTTCTTCCTTCCTCACATGTTGTATGGCAGACTCTTTGTCTCTGATATTTACATATAATGTGTATGCTTGTGTGCGTGTGTGTGAGTGTGCATGCGTGTGTGAGCGTGCGTGTGTGTGTGTGTGTGTGTGTGTGTGTGTAGCCTGCATCTGGAAATCTGCATATCTTCCAATAACCTCCCCCACCACATACCTGTTTTCCATGGGGCCTGGCAGAAGACCTGGCTGAGGGTCTAAGACACCTGAGGGTCTGCAGAGTGCTAACCAACGTATTCTGGATCTGACGCCTATAGTTACAGACACAGTGACCATACAGTTTGTCAACCAATCCAAAACATCGCTAGATAAGAAATCAACATTGCAGAAATGGTCCAGAAACAATTCCAGGAAGCTGAAAATTTTCTGAATCATCCTGGTCAGAGGCAAATGTGGCTGGAAAGCCTCTGTGGGCAATATGTTCCCTGAAAATATTTTTTACAGATTTGAAGAAATTTTTCTGGCTAATTTTTTTAAATACTTTGATAATTTAAATAAGAACGGACTAAAATTACAATTCCCAGGCCAGATGAGTGTGGTTATTGAGATTTTGTCTATACATTTTAATTAAATGGAGATGTAATTTCTCTGAACTCCGTTTTCACAGTCTCTATACATCTCGTTAGGAAAAAAAAAAGATGATATCATTTATGAGAAAAATTAAAGGAAACAAGTTTTTTATTTACATCAATAACTATAGCCAAGATGATGCCAGGGGGTAAGAGAAAGTATTGGCCTCCTCTTCCATAGAGGCCTTTAAACCATGACTAAAATGAACTGGTACCTTGTGGGCTCAAATGTGCTGCATCAAACCAGACGAAAGAAAAAAGAAAAGATTGCCTTACTGACTAGTACATCCAGAGGGGAAGGAACAGACCGCTCCCTGCCAAGGCAACAGGCTCAGAAAAGACCTCATCGTCAGCTGGTCCATGAGAGAGCTCATCTCTGATGGTAAGATGCAGGAGAGGAGACATCAAGGCTTCTAGGAAATGCTTATGCCTGACCTTTTGCTCTCTGGATCCCAATGGCAACACTTCAGTCTCTAGCAGCCTGTCTCAGAGTGTCAAGGTTCCCACCAGGTACAGAACTTTGCAGCTCATTCCCCCGTAAACACTCCTGCATCTGAAGTTGTTGCCTAATACAGAAATGTCTCCACTGTGGATAAAACTTCCACCTGAAGTTCATGTGCACTTAAAGTCTCAAGGCTGAATATAGCATTCCCACAAGAGCTATAGAATAGGGAAAAAAATAGCAAGTTTCTCCCACTTGTGTAAATGCTGCCCTCAAACATGGCTTGGAAAGTCAAGAAAATACAGGTGGAAGGAAGTGACCCTGGGCCTCCACCCACAGTAGAGGAAGACTCTGAGCCTCTTCTAAGGGGAGGCGGGGGCAGGAACTGGAACTTTCTATCTCCATGAAGAAAGCTCTCCAGAAGGTGGGATTTTTTGCTGTTATCTGCTAAGCTAGAAAAGCAGGTTTGTGGGTTCATGCATGCATTATTAACTCATAGTTTAAAGACTTCTTCCCTACACACTTAAGTGCCAAAAACCAAAAGGGTTTTCAGTAAATGTTTATTTAATAAGGTGGAGATCAATTATAAAAAACCTGAAATGTAACAATTATCAAAATCAATTTTCCAGAGTGTTTGTTAGTAGCCTACATAAGGGTAACCTTCTTTTCCCCTTCCCCCACCCCCGCATAGGGGGTTCTTGGACTTGTTTATATTTCATGTATCTGAAATACATACCAAATGTTCTAAGTATGAAAAGTTTCTTGATTATAAAATAAATCCTTCATTAAAAAAATCCCATGTATCTATATATCTGAAAACTAAACAATGATACTAAATTGCTCCTGAGTTTAAAAGACACTAGAAGAGAAATGAGAAAATGCTTAGAACCATATAGCAATGAAATATAATAAGCCAATATTTATGTACAGAGCTAAAGAAGTACTTAGAAGGTTATAGCTTGAGATATATTATTTTCAGTAAAGAATGGATATATACAAAAAGGCAAGCTTTTAACCTGAGAAGTTAAAAACAAACAAGAAACCAGAACATGTGTTCCAAGAAATGCAGAAGAAATAAATAGTGAAAGGTATGCGTGTAAATCAATAAAACAGGTAAAAGAAAAGGTAAAACAAATCTTCTTTGAAAAAACTTAATAAGATAGACTTTTAGCAAGACAAGGTAAAAAGAAGAGAACTCAAATAACCAAACAAAGTTAAAAGAATAATAGCTTCATGAAATTCTTAAAATTTTATATATATTTCATATGCATGTATGTTCATTCATATGCACATATATATATATATGTATGTATAAATATATCTATCTCTAAGTAGCTTAGGGTCTTGCTAAAGTGCTGAGGCTGGCTTTGAACTCAAAATCTTCCTGCCTCAGCTTCTGAGCACTGGGATTCCAAGTGTGAGCCACTGTGCCAGGCCAATAAAAATATCTGTAAAAGATGTAAAATAATATTATGAAAAATCATTGCTTATGTAATTTGAAATGTAGACAGAATGAATACACTTCTGCGAAAATACTCATGAAAGGCCAAAGTTGATGTAATAAGAAACAGAAAATTTGACTACACCAATAAGCAAAAAGAACAGTCCAGTCGCAGTGGTGCATGCCTATAACCCCAACTAACTGGGAGCCCAAAGCAGGAGGATCAGAATTTAGAAAGACTTTGCCTCTAAATAAAAAATAAAGAAGTTCTGGAGTTGTAGTTCAGTGGTACAACAGCACTTCTGGGTTCAATCCCAGTACCAAAACACAAACAAAAAGTAAGCAAAAAGAAGTTAAAAAGATTTGACTGGAAAAAAAAATTCCAGGTTCACAAAGATTTATTGATGATTCCTACCAAATTTTCAAGAAATAGATAATGCCTTACAAATTCTTCCACAAAATAGATTAAGTGATAAAACTATTTAGACTACTTTAATAAAGTTACTGTAATTAATGTTGATTACCAAAGAAAACTTGGTGCCACAGTCAGTTAAAACATTTAGATAGACTTTACCATGTGCCAGATACTCTTCTAAACACTTTCCATATTTTAGTTTATTTATTGTTCATATCATTCTACCAATTAGGCATCATTAAGATAATTCCATTATAAACCTATAAAGATGAGAAAAGTTAAGCCAGAAAAGTGTACTACTTCCCTGGGTCACAAAACTTGTAAGTGGCCAAACTGGAAGCAAAGTCCCGAGAATCCATTTAAAAAAAAAAAAAAAAAAAAAAAAACTGCACTCTTAAGCATTGTGCCATACTTACAAAGAAAGAAAACAGAAACCCAGTTCACATGTTAGAAGCAAAAATACTAGCAAATGATATCCTCCAGTTTCCAAAACAAAACACATCACGATCAGCAAGGTTTACCTCAAGAATGCAAAGATGGTTCACTATAAAAAATTTTTCAAGAAAATACAACATACAATAGACTAAGTGAAGAAAACGTTGGATGCAACAAAACTAATAATGTTTATCATCAATTTATGACACAAAGTTCTTACCATACTACAGACAGAAGACATCATTAACATAGAAAATATTTAATCTGAAAACTGACCATGTATGTTTTTGTTATTAGAGAAAATTTAAGGGCAGAAATGACACAAAAACAGCTGCTCCTGTTTACAGCAATTCTATAGATCATGACCAATGAAGAAAAGACCTGAGAGATGTGGGGAGTAGAAGGAAAGAAATGGAATAGTCAATACTTGAAAATGCTGTGATCATCTACTCAGAACAAAAACAACGAAATCATTAGGCTATTAAAACAATTGTAAGAGTCCACTGAGGTTACTAAATATGAAGTGGACATATTAAAAATAAATAGCATTTTTATTCTCCAGGAATTGCCAGATAGAAAATGTAATCAAATATAAAATAGTATTTGATCTAACAAGAAAAACTATACTTCTCACAGAAAGAGTGTAGGTGTGCAAATGCCTTCAAGAAGGTATTTTTAAATATGTGTTTTCAGGGGTATTAACTAAGATCTGGATAAATAGAGTGAAAACTCATGATCTTGGATACTAATATTTATAGCATAAAATATCATTTGTTTTCTAAAATTTACCTGAAAGTGAAAATGCAAAACTATTTTTAGTTAAGTACTTAAGGAACCAAATTTATTCTGAAATTGTAAAGTAAAAATGCCTATGAGTAACTAAGTCAACTTTGAAAAAGTTGAGTGAAGAGTGGAGACTTGTTTTCCTGATATTAAGTTGAGCTATAGAGCCATTGCAATAAAATCAGCACATAACAAGAACAAATAAACCAATAGTAGAGATTAGAGGGCTCTGAAACAGAGCTGTGGATTTATGGGCAACCTGATATATAATAAAAGTAGCTCTACAAATCTGTATAGAAAGTCCTGAAGGAAAATATTGTACATGAAAACTCACTGTATATGTTTTCAATGGTATTTGCTATGGCGTGAACGTGTGTGTCCCTCCAAAATTCATCTATTGAAACTTAAACTTCAAAGTGATGGTAATAAGAATTGGGCCATTTGGGAAGTAGATGTAGCCCTCATGAATGCATTAGTACTCTTATAAAAGAGGTTGGAGGGAGTGCCCATGTGCCCTGGATGTGCCCTTTACCCTTCTGCCAGGACATGGTGTTTGTCCTGTCTGGAGTACATAGTATTCAAAGCACCATCTTGGAAGCAGAGATTGGGTCCTCAGTGGACACCAAATCTACCAATACCTTAGTCTTGAATTTTCCAACGTCCATAACTGTGAGTAGTAAATTTATGCCATTTATGAATTACCCAGTCTGTGATATTTTACTATATTAACAGGAATGAACTACTTATTAAAAAGGGCTAGTCTAATATATGAAGGGGAAATAAAAACTGGATCTCTGCTTTATGTCTATACAATAGAGGTGCAGATGGATTAAAGATGTAGAAGAGGAAGATAGCTTATTACAAGATAATGTAGAATGCTTTTATGCCCAGGGGAAAGGACTTCTAAAACAAAAGTTTGAAAGTTTAATTCATAAGAGAGGTAAAAAAAAAAATATTTGGATACCCTTGATAATATTAACAGACAGGTAACATATGGTAGAAAATAGTTTTGTTGTCTGAAAACAAGAAAAAACTAACATCTAGTATTCATAGGGTGGATATTCAAAGAGTTCCTAAAATCAATTACGAATGAACAGGAAATCTAGCCAGAAATTGAAACAAAGATACGAACTAGCAATATCAGAAGAGGAGGTCCAACAGGCAAAAAGTACAAAAAATATATGCTCAAACTTGTTTGTACTTATAGAAATGCAAGTTGAAACAACAAGGAAGTATTACTGTACACTCACCAGATCAGCAGACATTGGAAAACTGACTGGTACCAAATGTTGGGATGGATGTTATAATACAAGACATCTACAAGGGAGCTGGGAATATACCCAAGGACAGACACTCTGATGTGCAATCTGACAGGGTTTGTATTAGATGTACATATGTCCTTTGGCCCAGCAATTCAACTCCTGGGTTTATATATCATAAAACAATCACATATTGATAAGGGAACATGTTCAAGGACGTTTCATTGAATTATTTGTAATAGAAACGAGTTGGGATCAACTTAACTGTTCCTCACTGCAAGAACAGGTAAGTAAAATGTATAGGATGCATACTATCAAATACTAAGCATTATTTTGAAGCAACAAACCATGCACAAAGCAACACAGATAAGTGTAAAAACACACTAGTGAATGAAAAGAGAGAATGTGGCCAGGACAATTGTTGATGACGTGCTGTGGATTGAAGAATCTGATTCATTAACATTTTGCCTCAGAAAGCCTAAATAGTCAAATGCATATTTTAAAACATACAGTTTTAACATTTATGTGTTTTTATATGTACACAATTAAATACTATGCAGTCTTTGAAGAGTAGGCAGTTCTTATGTAATGATGAATGACCTCCAAAATACACAAAATGAAATACACAATATATAAAATGAACCATATAGCATGCTACTTATGTGTTAAGCATATATATCTTTGCATATGTATATACTCATAAACATATACATATATATTTAGAGAGAAAGAAAAGAAAGATACTGTTATCAAGGATTGCCTCTAGGATGGGAAATTGAGTAGCTAACGGACAGATAGGAAAGAAATTTGCCTTTTACTCTATGCCCTTTTGTGACTTTTTAAAATATTTCTGTTTGCATATATTGCTTAATCAAAATAAATAAATAATAATTACAATAATGAAATGAGGCTAAACTACATTTACACACTGAAACAAAATATTAGTCATTTGCCCAGATGTCTTTCCTTCCAGACTGAGGCTAAAGATCAGGTATAGTTCTCTTTGTACCTTCTAAAACTGTTTCTGCCACATTATAGAGCTCAATAAATGTTGAAAGCGAGGAGGACAGGAAAGACAAAAGGAGGAAGGAAATAACAATATGCTAGGTGAGATACTGATTGTTACTAGTTTCTTCACACTTTTCTGTACTTTTCACATTTTCAAAATTCATCCATTTTTAATAAAATAAATAACACAGTGGAGGATGGGCGGACTGATAGTGAGGAAGAATTCCAGACAGGAGATTATGAGGAGTCTAACTTGGCTATTGTCCAGGAGTCAGAGGCTCCTAACATTTTCTCTAATGCTTGCTGAGGCTGCCCCACCCATCATCTTGAATGATGATATCTCATCAGAGTGGATATAGGGAGCAAACCAGGTGCCATAAGAACACTAGTCTAAGTTGAGCTAGACTTGAGCTGTCCATGGCTGCTTCTTCCTCTCCTCTTTTTTTTTTTTTTTTTGTACCAGGGATTTAAACTAAGGGGCACTCGACCACTGAGCCACATCCCCAGCCCTATTTTGTGTTTTATGTAGAGACAGGGTCTCACTGAGTTGCTTAGCGCCTCATCATTGCTGAGACTGGCTTTGAACTCACGATTCTCCTGTCTCAGCCTCCCAAAGTGCTGGGATCACAGGCTTGAGTCACCACGCCCAGCACTTCCTCTCCTCTTTTTCAGCCAAAGTTTGAGTTGTTCTGATTTCCTTCTAGAAGTGAAGCAAGGCAGATGCCCAGCACACATGTGGTCCAACACTGGGCTTCACATCTGTCTCTCTAGCATCCCCCAAGCTGTTCTTAAAGGCTCCAGCCTTTAAACATCCATTTGACCTCCCTCTCCTCCAAGTATTTTTCTTTCCATTTCTTGACCCTCCATTCCATCTTCACTTTCCAGCTGCTCTCCAAGGCTTCACCTTTTCGAGTACCTTTTATGTGTTAAATATTGGACTCTGTTGCTGGGTTCCAGTGAATGTTGCTTAAAACACAAAAGGTTAAGCAGAGAGCAACTTTATTGATTAAACATCCATTTTCTTTCCTTTTGTTTTTGTAAGAGCCCTTGATGTTGCCTCTGATTGACAGCCCCACCTGCACACCTCTGGCCCCAGATTCCCCTTGGTAATGTCACTGAGAGCTACAGAGCAGCTCACCACTCCACACAAGCCACAGATCCTTCATGTACAGCTTTCAAAGGAAAGGATTTTAAAAAAAACAAATGTAGCTTTTCTCTCTTTATCTTTCTTTCTCCATTCCTTAGACAATATTTCCAGAAGTCCCTGTTGAGTGAAGAAAAGTAAAATGGAGAAAGGAAGAAAAAGCTTTTGGCAATGACCCCTCCCTTTTATTTGCAATTCTTCAGTTAGCTAGCAAGCCTTTGAATATGCTTTCAAGAAGGTGACAACCTTGTTAAATTAGCTTTTCCTTCTCACCTCTCACAATGTGACCTAAAGATTCCTTACTGCAAGACTAACAAAATTACACCCATTAACAAGCTCGGCATGAGAGGCACAGTATCATGGTGGCTCTGCCCTGTTGTCGGCTCATGATAATGACTATATCAGCTGGCTTTGACTCTTCCCTGCTCTCCCCTAAAAGTGTAATATTGCAAATAATAGGGTACCACATTGCCATTAGAGAAGAAGATAAGCCTTCCAAGCATAGAAGCCAAATGTCCAGTTACTAATACATAGCCAACAATAAATGAGGTCAAACAACTCAAAAAATTCATCTCCTTCTCCCCAGAGCTCTATTTGCACCATCAAGTAAAGCCTGTGCATAAGAATCAGGTCCTCGGGATAATCACTAGAGCTAGCAGGACTAACCAGGGTGTCCCATGGTTAGGAGCACTAATTTAGCAACATCCTCTATGTGGCTCCTTCTCTAGGTTTCTTTCACCCTCTCCCCCCACCCACCTCGGCTAGCTCAGTCATCTTAAAACAACGGTAACAAATATTTAAAACTCATCACTTCTTATTTTATTAAATTTTACCATTATCTGTGTCATTGTGGTTATTGACATCTATTGATTCTATATGGTGGAAATATTCTGAGGGCACTACTGTGTATCTCTTCCAATTCTATATTAAAATGATGGCATGCTGGTAGCTCAAAATCAGCCATGGAATGGTCACACCACAGAAATTGGCAAATGCTACAGATAAAGCCTTGATTTATTGTGCTATTGATTACCAAGCAACATATGGCTAAATGGATAAATCCATCTTTTAGCTTATTTTTGTATGGTTCAAAAGCTGAAGGTGGTCTTTTAGTGTTTAAAGGGTTATCAAAGGAGAAATACGAGGAGGAAGAAAGAAGAAGTGGGGTAAGAACAGTCTGCCTTTTCTATAAAGGGCCAGATAGTGTATATTTTAGTCTTCATGGCCTCTATTTCACAACTATATAACTTTGTCATGGTAGTCCTGGGTGTGACTATGCCTCAATAAAATTTTACTTACAAAACAGGCAGTGGGTCAAATTTGACTGATAGGACAATTTGCCAATCCCTGATCAAGAATTAAGAAGCATTCTGAGAGAATGAATTAGCTAAATGGAACTGACAATAAATAGTATATTATATTTCATTATGATTTGTAAATCTGTGCTACAAACTCTTTAGATGAGTGAAATTTAAATCATACGTGTGTACATTTTTATTGGTTAACAGCAGTTAAATATTTAATAGCAAGTGTTATCCTTGCTCAAAACCCTCTTCCTTTACCAAGTCGTTACTTGTACTACCCTCTCAGAAAATCTCTGCTGAATGCTTACAACATGCAGACACAGAAGAGAAAAATTAGAAAAAGGAAGTCCCTACTCACCAAAAGCTCACAGTCCAAAACAAAGCACCCACAAGCATCAGATAATGGTGCAGGACAGAAAAGTAAGTATAGAACACAAATAACGCAAGTGTCATGGGGCAGAGATTGAAATAAACAGTGTTCATTGTTCAGGTGATTCCATAGAGAGAAGCTAAACCAACCCACACAGCAACCCCATGAAGCAGGTGTGATCTCCATATCACACACGGACAAACTGAGTTGCAGAGGTTTAGTTAACATGCCCAAGGTCATAAAGCAGTAAGGGCAGAATTAAGGTTCAAAGTCAAGGCTGTTTTGACACCAAAAACCTTGTCCCTTCACCCCACTCCCAGTTAGCCCCTTGTTTATGAAATAAGCTTATTATATTCATGTCATGATACATTGCAAAATGTCTCTCTCATACTCTTTTCTTAATAGATTCCCTGACTCTCTAGTATCTCTGCATATATGTTTATTATCTCTCTAAAAGTCAACAAGTAAAAGTTAATTTTAAAAAATTTGAAGGACATATGTCTCTGAATGGAGCTTCAAAGTGGTAACAGTGGTGATTTAAACTGTGACCAAATTTAAAACTCTGGCATTAAGTAACATTAGCATATATGGATGTTTGCTCCTTATGGAGACAGTTCTTTGAGAGTCAGAATCAATCACTGTCTCCCCAGTATCTAGCAGAGGGCTGTTGGCTCAAAGCACTTGAGGGGCTGAACCTGAGTAGGGACTACAGATACATAGTCCAAGCGTACTCGCATGCCTATCACCCACAGCCCTTGTAGTGGATCTGTCTTTAGAGAGCCAGAGGAGCCCCAAACCTCAGCTACCTGAATCTCCATCCTAGCTTCAGTAGGGGCCTGATTGATGCAAAGTTCATACATTTATCTGTTCACAGAGATCTAAAGAAACCCAACATTTTCTTAAATATATAGAAAAGGAAATTTTACAATCTCCCTTGGAAATTTCTTCTAGAGCAGAGGTTCTTAAATTTTGATGTGAATCAGAATCACCTGGGGAACTTGTTAAAAGCATCTTTTCCTGGTCCACTCCCAGGCAGTCTGATTTACTAGGTCTCCAACCAGAACTGAAACACCTTGGTGAAGAATCTTCTAGAGTTTCTCAGTTTCTGTGGTGAATAATTACTTTCATTGTGCCTAACAAATTGATATGCTACAGATCCACAAACTCTTTAATCTGCAATTCTGAAATCCAAAAGCTCTGAAATCTAGACATCTGCACATAACTCACATGGCAGCAAAATCTATTGTGAACTGAACTCGTTTGGGGATAAAAACTTGACCTGAACTCACTAGAGTTTAGTCTTTGATTATCTAACTTTGTGTGAATATTCAAACACTTTACTATGGAAATATTCACATGATGTTCTCAAAGTACCACTCTGTATCCAATGGGAGTGTCCCAAAATATATAATACATGCTCCATGATTTCCTCAAATCATAAACATTTGACTTATGAAATATATTTAGCTCCAATTCAGATACAGAACTGTGAACCTAAATGAAACTCTTTGTAATTTTAGTTACCCGTCAAGAACAGGGGGCCCCTTGAGCATTTATCTTTTAGCTGCCTCAGTTTTCTCAAAGTGCTTGATCTTCAGATGGCAAGAGGCTGAAATTCAGCAAATTGCAGTGAGTAGGGGCACTCCTGGCCACCTGTCTGTGAAGTCCCTATCATCTCCAGGACAACACCCTAGCCGGGATAAGAGTAGCTCTTGTTTTCTGGTGCTTCACCCATTCATCACATGAAAACAGTCAGGACCCCACGTAAGTTCACAAACGCTTTTGAGATTTCCTTTGGTGTAAGCCCTTACCATTCAGTCCCCTTTCAGCAGGCCTAGGGCAGAACTATCCAAGAATGCCAGGAAGGTTAATGGATGATAGGGTTGAATTGTGGAGAATGAACTATAATCAAGCCAGTAGCACTCTGAGGAAAAAAACAAAATAAAATAAAACAGAAAAGACATGAAGGTCAAACCAGGAGATGCCTAGATATCAGACGCAGAGTAAATTTCACACTAATGATGATGACCTTCAAAGTCCTCCATTACCTTGTCTCCACCTCCCTCTCCAATGTTTTGTCCCTCTTCTCTCCATTCACCTCTTCACTCCATTATTCTTCATTTTCTTCAGTTTACTGGAAAACTCCGTTTTCTCTGACCCCTTTTGTGCATGCTGTCTTTTCAGCCTGGAATATTCCTCAACGCCCTGCTTCTCCTTCATGTCTCTGGTCCTCTACACACTATCCCTCACCACCCAGAGTTGTTCCCCGTGTCTCTACCAGAGTCCACTGCTCAGTGCTGTCTCTCCCAGAGCCCACATCCCCTGCATTTTAACTGTACATACCACAAGCCTGTGGCCATCACTGAAGCCAGGACACAAACCTCATGTCCCGCTCGGTTGCCGTGTTCCCAGCACAAGGCCTGGAAACGATTCAATGGCCAATAAATGTGTGCTGAATGAATGAGTGAGTAAATGAAAGACAAAAGGCAGGGAACGAAGCAGGAAGGCTGGGCCTGGTTCCCATATCTGGGAACACAGCTGGCAAAGGGAAGCCTCTGGCTGGGCCTTGAGAGGTAAGGACACTGAAACTATGCAAAGCTGAGCTACAACCTGGACTCTGTCTCTCTTACTTCCTTTGTTCTTTTCCTAAAGAGTCTTCAACTACTTGTTTATTTTCTGTCTCTCCCCAGATAGTAGGGGTCATATATTTGTCCCCTTCCCCATGTCATAAACCTAGTCCCTAGGAAATGCTTAAAGCAGGTAGGCACAGTACATTTCTGTTGAATGAATGAGTGATTAGTGAATGAATGGGTCCGTGGTATTTAAACTCCCAGGTTCCAGAGAATCTATGTTTTGAGATCTCGAGTCTCCCCAAAAAGCTAATGTCTCAAGCTCCCTCCGAAGCAAGCAAGAAATTATTAATTGGGAGGATAGAATGACATCTTATCAATCTGTCCCCTAGGAATCTATCCCACTCATCTATCCCAAATTGTTCTTCTGATTAATTACTGAAGTATACCAGACTCTTTAATAATGTCACTTCAAAATGCTACTATACTTCAATTGATGTTCTGAAAAAAAATAATCCCTATTCTCTCTGCCCTTCTCACCCCTAGTTCATTTCATCCTTCATTCCATATAGTCCCAAGAGAAATTTCTCCAGAAGAGAAAAACAAATACACATGTTTTCATAAAGTTTTCTGTAATGATGAAAAGCTTCTTGGCAAAGATTAGGAGCAAAAAGGAAGTGGTCTTTTCTGAACCCAACCTAAAAGAAAATGAGATGTCCTTCCACCCGGAAAATCAAAGGGCTTCAGGAAGATGTCTCTCCTCAGCACAGATTTGTCTTGTAAACTAAGTAACTGGTGGAGGGAGCATCAATTTGTTCACATCACAATCACTGCAGATCCTAATGCAGATGAGAACTCAAAACATTTTCCACCAAAATAAAGATCTCTCATAATTTGTATTATGTTCTCCTAAATTTCTAGATTCCAAGTAATCCTTATGTCCTCTAGTTAAAAAATAAATATGTCAGCAACCAAAGAAAGGCAGTTTTAAAAGGCTTAAACTCCAAAAGAATAATCAATTCCCCAGGGCTAATGCATACAATTCCAGAAACACAGGGGGACAAAAATAGGTCTTTTGATATAATTTTAGTAGAAGTGGGCTCCACTATATCATATAGCCTTTATATTTGAGAAGAATGGCCATGCCTTTTCTGAGGACCTCAATTTTTTACTACCTTACATGTCTCTAGCATAGACTTGGCCAAATTTTCTTCATCTATGAAACAGAGATACCAAAATCCATATCACTTTCTATGAATTTCTGTAAGAACTAAGTAAGACCCCATAGTAAGCATAAACACCGAAAATCATATTAAAATGTAGGTGTTGGGCATTCTTTCAGTTCACACTCTTGATTCAGATTGATATGTAGTGATTACAAGTGACAACAGAGCTCTGACTTCCAGTCATGGGTAAAAAGTAGAACATCAAAAGATAAATCCAAGCCAGGTGTGGTGGTGCACGCCTGCAATCCCAGCACTCTGGGAGGCTGAGAACCACAAGTTCAAAGCCAGCCTCAGCAACAACGGTGAGGCACTAAGCAACTCAGTGAGACCCTGTCTCTACATAAAATATAAAATAGGGCTGGGGATGTGGCTCAGTGGTCGAGTACCCCTGAGTTCAATCCCTGGTGCCAAAAAAAAAAAAAAGATAAACCCAAACATGTCAAGAGTTTCTTCATGATTTTCTCCATACCTTCAGCCCACCTTGACCAAAAATAATCCATTTTGTACATGTTCATGGCTGGAGTAAACTGGAGAATAACTTAGACTAAAGGAACCTTGACTAACTTAGAATAAAGGATCCTTCCCAGCACGAAGAAGTATTGAGTTTGATCCAAAAGAACTTGCTATCTGAAGATGTTTCCAGTAGCCTCACCATCACAATCTCAAAAAGCTAGGAAAAAAAAGATACAGAAAGAATGTGGTAGAGAACAAAAAGGGAATATTAAGCAAAATGAAATCTATAAAACTTTCATGATTGTTTCTTTGTGTGAGCGTACAGAAAGAGCTGGACATCTGTAACACTTAGCGTTACAACAAATCCATATATTTTTCTAGAGTCGACTTTTCCAGGATTATAGAGATAAAAGAATATGCACACAAATTATAATACTAATTACTCAAACTGATAAACTTTGAAAACATGTGTGCACATGTATTCATAAAAGTATGGACAAAATAATATGCTGGTGGAAAATGATAAACCATTATCTCTTGTAAAGATATTTATTTTAAGTACTTAAAGAATTCTAAATACCTGAGCAGACTTAATTCCATTTGAGGATCCTCATAATTGTCAGCTGCTTAATCACCAAGGAAAGGCATGCCTGGCACTGGATGGTTTGCATTTAAACCCTAATTCTCTCCTTATTATCTCTGTGACTTTTGGCAAGATGCCCAACCTCTCTGGTCCTGAATTTCTTGTTGTAAAATAGGGGTAGTGATGACACCTACCTTGTAGAGCTATTGCAAATAGCAAATGAAGCAATAGGATATTTCCAAAATACCAGAGTATAAAAACATTTTCAAGTTCTACTGCAAAATGAGAGGAGAACAATATATAGATTCCTGATAAAGCTATTTATTTAAAGGTTGATCCTTTATTTGAGTAGTATGCCTTTCTACTTTTTCTGCTGTTAAGATCCCCTTTCTGTTATTAAAGAGCTGGCAAAGGTCCAGCTCTTTCTCTCTGTATGGTTTTCGTAAATGGCTATTGTTTGGGTTTTGTTCTGTCTCATTATTTTTCTTTGTTGGCAAAATAAACAGTTGGCCATTCAGTGTCATTTTCACAAATTGCTTCTGAATTCTTACTGATTTTTGAAATCCATAAGTCATGGTATCACTGTGGCAGAGGTCTCAACATGAACCTCTGCTACGGACACCTCAAGAGTCAACTGTTTGAAGACAAGTAGAGGCCACCAGATGGTAGCTTGTCTCCAAACCTGGAGAAAAGAAAAATGGCAAACACTAAGCAGGGACCACCAGAAGGTAGCTTATTTGCTTGAGGGACAAGGAAACTCAGAGGAAAAACGCGTTGAAAGGTAAAAAACAGTTCATTGAGCCTATCAGTTAACGATCACTGGTTGAAGTCAAGTTGATTCCAAGGTTGCTATGTTTGTTACCTATTGCGTGGATTTGGCTTTTCTTTAATAAGACCTCCCTGGAACTTTCAAGAGGACCAAAGTAAACGAAAAGTACTATTTCCCTAACTTCGTTAAGCCACTAGAGTTGAGAATAGGGCAGAACAGCTTTAAGGCTGAGGAAAGGAGTTTAAGGCTCAGGGAGATAATTTCCCCCACTAGGGTGGACTCACCACAGAGGTACTCTGAGCAAGATCACCATGCCTTAGCTGGTATCCATGGTGAGCAGCAGCACCAGTGACTTTGGGAATAAAATGAGACCACCCCCTCCAAATAAGCTCCTTTGATGGGGAGACCAGTAGCCATGGCAACACAGTGGCACCTTCAGAATGCTTCCATTCAGGCAGTAGAGCTCACTAAAATAAACCAAACCTGGAGAGGAGAAAAATGGCAAACACTAAGGAACAGCTAAGAGCATACATTTATGAGAACTTAGGAAAGAGTCCTCAGGAAATCCTGAAAATACAAGGGGTCCAGGAGAGCCAGTGGCAGCAAGGAGGTAGACTACAGGAAAGAGAAATCAGGTCATTATCAGAAGAGTACTATTTGCTATTGTTAAGTGTACTGGTGAAGCCACACCATTCAGGTTGTGTGATCTTAGCCAAAACCCATAACTTAACAGGGACCTAATGACCTTGCCTGGAAATGAATGACTAGATATGAATAACTAATTCACAGGAATAATTTTAAGAATTAAACAGGATGATTTTTTTCAAGTGTTTCTTAAATGTTAAAGTGCAATAGAAGTGCAGTCGGCCATGTATCATCATTCTGAAAAATAGCATCATCAGATGATGTTTCTGCTGTGCAAACATCATAGAGTATACTTACACAAACTGAGATGGTATAGCCTACTCTGAACCTAGACTAAATAATATAGTCATCACTATATTTTTGGTTCATTGTTGACCAAAACATCATCATGCAGTAAATGATCATTCTAGTTTTAATATTTAACAGTGGACTACTATGCAACTTTCAAGGCTGGGATCCCCACAGGAATAAACCTATAGTACATCCACTTCAGATCTCACAGCTGAAAATATGTCTTCAAGGAGAAAGAATGAAGAAGGAATGAGCTAACTGGATTATGAAGTGGGAAGAAAAGAAAAACCCACCCAGTTACACCCAGAGGACCCATAAGCAGTCAGTGTAAGGTGGAATTGTGAAGGAAGGGAAGAAATAGGTGATGCATATTCTGGTTGTATATAAAACTCTATTAGGGAGGGATTATTATTCCTGTTTTTAGATAAGAAAAATGAGACTCAGAGAGGTTAAGTGGTATACCCAAGTCACATAACAAATAAAGGACAGGGCTGACATTTGTAACCCAGATATTTCTAACTCTCAAATCAGATGCCATTTTCCTTTTTCTGTTTTTCTTCTTTCTTTTTCACTTTCTTGTTGTTCCCTTTCTGCAAAAACTACATCATTTGCAGAGACTCCAAGATCATAATAATCATTTTCCAAATAATATGACAATAAGTCACTAAATATGTCACCAAGCCCTGTGCCTCCACAGGGTTGCAAGCCCCCTCCAAATCTTTGTGCACACCCAGTGGTTGGCTTTGGTTCCTCATAAAAGGCTCTTCCAGCTCTGCTTATACTTGAACACTTTCTAAAAATGCTCTTTTGGGTGGTAAAACATTTCATTTGTTTGCATGGGTGTATCCTGAAAGCACTAAAACAAGCTTACTCAGATGAAAAATAAATTTCTTTCCCTGGGTAAATGCAGCGCATACAGCCTGCCTGGAAAAGAACTTAAATTCAAGGCATGTAAGTAGAATAAGGATGAAATGAGCAGTGAGCAGGGACGAGAACACTATGGAAGGGAAGCCACAGGCCTGTGGTTTCCTGCTCTAGGATGCCCTAGTGCCAGTGGGGTGTTGTGAAGCCGTGTCCCTAGTGGGAAGACCTCTACCCTTATCCAGCTCTTCATGAAGTGGGGTGTATAGGGAAGCACATGTGGTAGTAATAGGAAAGATGCAATTCCCCTTGGCTGCTTTTCAAGCATCACTATTTGGATAATTTGGGGACTTTTTTTTTTAAACTTTGAGAGTTCTCCCAGGACTGGGCTGATTATAAGATGAGGATATGTCCTAGACTCTGCCAACAAAGAAACTTTGGCTGAATTAGATGCTTTATTTTTTTTTTCAAAGTTGTGCATACTTTTTTAGGGACAGATCTGCCTCCTCTGGTCGACCCTTCCCTTTTCACAGAACAAACTCAGATTCTGTCTTACGAGAGTTTATATCTTCACTTCACAGGATGAAGGACTTTCAATGTTTTTCCCAAATAATATCCCCAGTGCTCATTGTCAAGGTGCCAAGTCAAATGTTGAAGATAATCTCATTTCTGCAACCTAAAATGTCCTTTTTGAATGAATTGATGGCTAACTTTCTCCCAGTGAGTTACAACCCTAAACAGTTCACTTATTTTTTGAAGTTCATTAAATAGTGTCTGACTGGGGTGGTCCCAAGGTTCAAGGTCAAGGGCAAAGAGTAACCAAAATGATGAACCTATAACTTGTTTTTACTGAAGTCAAAAATCTCCAGGGAAAAAGAAAACCTACAATGTAATTTAAATGAAGCCAAAGTTCTCAACAAACGAGGCTATGGGAACACAGAAGAAAGAAGATGGAGGAGCAGCAGGGAGGTTTAGATTTGAGTGACTCTGTGATCTCAAGCATGTTGCCAGTCACTAACCTCTGGGCCACATCTGTAAAACAGGATTAGAAATGCTTCCAACCTGAGGTTAATGCACAGAAGAAATAACCATTGTGAATATTCCTGGCTTAGCTCCAGATACTAAGTAATGCTCAGTTATTGCTGGGTTCATTCCATCCTTCTTTATCTGTCTATACGATTAATGAGGAGATCCAATGAGATCATTGGAAATGGATTAGAAGGCCATTTACATGTGGGATTGTTTTAAGAAAGAAAAAAACACAAGTACCAAGATCTCCAAGGTCTTCCCATATTTGTTGCAGCATTATTCACAATAGCCAAGATGCGGAAACCACCCAAGTGAACATGGAGGGATTGATGGATAAAGAAAATTTGATATACAAACAAATGGAATATTATTTAGCCTTAGAAAGGAAGGAAATCCTGTCATTGGGGACAACATGGATGAACATGGATTACATTATACTAAGTGAAATAAGCCAGATACAACAGAAGAAAATAATACATTATAGTGATTATAACATGAATTTCAAGTAGTCAAAAGTTGCCTAGAAGCAGAGAGTGGACTAGTGGTTGCTGAAAGCTGGAAAGAGAAAGAAACTGGGAGATATTAGTCAAAATGCACAAAGTTTCAATTATACAAGATAAATAAATCATAGAGATCTCCTTTATTTATTGCCTATAGGTAACAATGTCATATTAAAAAAGGTGCTAAGAAAATCAAAGGAAAATCAGTAGAGGAAAGGGATCAAGGAGTAGGAGGTAGGGAGGGAGAGGGGAAATGCTTGGGAATAATATTGGCCAAATTATATTGTTATATTGTGTGCATATATGAATATGTAACAATAAATCCCATCAGTGTATACAACTATAATGCACTAAAAAAAAGTGTGGAAAAAAGCTATCAGCAGGAATACGTTGAGATTAAATTAGATAAAATATCTAAGTAGAATATCCATCATTGTGTCTCCAAATGTAGCTGTATCTTCATAAAGCAGTGGAATAGTTATTATTATTTAGAAAAAATGTGCTGAGACAATCAATCCTAATGTTAAGTGTTCTTGCCACAAAATAATAATAATAATATGAGGGTGGGGGAACGATCAGAGGGGATGAATAGGTTTACAGCATAGATGGTAGCAATTGTTCCATAGGTATATACTTATCTCCAAACTCATCGAGTTTAAACATTAAGATATGTACAGCTTATTGTTTGTTGGTCAGACCTCAATAAAGCGGTTTTTAAACTAGATAAAGGATATATGGCAATTCTCTGTACTGTCTTACAATTTTCCTGTAAATCTATTACAAAATTTAAAGTTTATCTTTAAAAAAAGAAACAAAAAAACAAGAGCCCTCCAGGAATCAGATCTGAGTATTGCCCTAGATCTCAGATCTGACAGGTTCAGATTGCTGGCAGACTTCTCAAGGAGAAAAAGAAGCCAAACAACATACACCCAAGCCCTTAAATATAGTCCATTAGAGAATCCAGGGGAAATCAATGGAAAAAACATCAAAATTCTAGGCCATGCTGCTCACTCATTCAACAGATATTTATTGAGTGTCTACCACGTGTCAGACATAGTTCTAGATGCCGTGATTAAAGCAAATGAACAAATAATAGTTTCTGCCCAAGTTGAGCTTCTATTTTAGCAGGAAAACAGATAAAATACCAAAATATTTAAATAATATCATAAATATTACAATCGATGATGGAAAAGTCAAAGTAGAAAAGGACTGGAAATGTTGGGTTTTGTTGTTTTTAAATAGAGCCATCAGAGAAGCTCCCATAGAGAATGGAAAAAGACCTGAAAGGAACTGAGCCCAAAGAATACTGCAGAGAGAGACACCCAGAAGATCCCTCAAAGACACGAAGGCAAGAGAATGCCTGTGAATGCCAGGAATGGCCAGGATCAAGGTGAAGTTGCATGGGGCCAGATCGTGGAGGCTCCCTGGGCTGTTGCGAGGAACTTAGCTTTTACTTGGTAGAGCGGGAAGCCACAGAAAGGTGAGCAGAGAAGAGGCTTATCTGACAGGATCACTCTGGTTTATAGGTTTGGAAGAACAAAAACAGATGCAAGAAGATAAGTTGGAAGTCCCTAACCATTTGCTACTAATAGGGAACCTATTGGTTCCATGAGGAATGATTAACTTATCCAATATAACTGCAGTGGCTGTAGAAGGAGAAATTATGCCTACAGTATAAACTTCTAAATTGATTTCACCACCAGAAAATTTGCCATCATTCAAAAAACCTGGTGGGAGAAGGAGGGAAGTTTTCACAGGTGTGTATTCATTTCTAGGTGAGCATTTGCCCTAGAGATATCACATATTCATTATCTATAAGTAAGTAATCCAGCCATCCTTCCAGATCTTTGGAAATAGACATACCACTGTAATGGTGGAAATTTAACCTCAAGTTTTTGCTGTTGAGTACTGTATAATGTTTTTGAAACATCAAAGCATTGTACCTGAAAAAAAAAAAAAGAAGAAGAAAAAGCAAAACCACTTCATTGATGTGGACATCTGATCTGTTTGTCAATTGACTCAATCCTTAAATGTGAACACAGGGAGTAGAGAAACCAAAGTCATCACTAGTAAAAACAAAACTTGGGCTGCCTGAGTAGCTGAACTATATTCCACATGGCAGGAAAGATACGGAGCAAAAGGAATCCAACTTTAGAGAAATTGTGGCTGAGAGACAGAATGACTCTTTCCAGGCCGAAAGACCTCAAACATAACTGCAATCCAGAAGGAACTAGAAGCAGAAGCAGTGTAAGTCAGAATAGACTTAGAAGCAGAGGACAGACACTGTTGGAAAAATCATTCAGGCAGGAGGTGCCCAGGAAAAAGAAAGATTTGAAAATGAGGACTTCTGTATGTGGGAGACCAGGAAATGTTCACCACTCAGGAACAGGGAGCTGCTCTGGGGGGCAGTACAGTCTGAACCTGTTGGCAGGGCTGGATTATCTAGGAGGGAAGAAAGATGTTGTTTCTTCCATGAGTAGGAGACACTTCTGGGGAGCTGTCTTTGTGGCTTTTGAAGAGCTGCCATGCCAACAGAGGATTGTAAAGCTTAATAGAGCTCACCATTAAAAATTTCATATTTTTATCAAGCTGACTTGAATATCTCAACTCTGTGTTCATACTGAGAATTTCTTTATCTGATCACAAAATCACGTTTAGGCTACTAGTCACCAGCAAAGAAGGCACAACAGTTTGCTTTCTGTGGAGTATGACTACCAATGAGAAGAAATGCAAAAACCCTAGGGGCTGAGGGCAGGCAGGGGAGGAGGTAAAGGTGATAGTGGAAAGTTACCAATAATTAACAAGGATAAGTTCATGAAGAAAAGAAAGGGGGAAAGAGGAGATGACTTCAGAATTTACAATTGACCTCTGTGGGTTGGAAACCTAGATCTACCACTCATGCATTTTTTGATCTTAGATATATTACTTAAGTTCTCTGCATCTGTTTCCTCAATTATACAATGGTAACAATAGCTTCTAGGATGTCTATAATTATGATTATAAAGCAAATAACAGATAGGTAGTGCTCAATAAATCTTCACCTTCTTTTACTTATTACATATAGAGATAATAGGGATTCAAATATAATATAGTTAAATATTAAAATCACAAAATTACAAATGACTATATAATTTGGTTAATTACTCTAACTGATTTTATTAGCAGTAACATCACCTTGTTCCCCTTATTTATCTTTAAATGAGCCACAAAATTACCTACTGTTCATTCATTAATTCAATAAACATTTATTGAATTTGCACTATAGGCCATGTGTCAAATGAGAGGCTATGAAAGATGAAAAGAACAATATTATTGCTTCTGTCTTCTGTAAGCCCACAACCCATAGGAATATAATCAAAATAATCACATCATGATAATCCTTAGCATAGAAGAATATACTATGCAAATTCAGAAAAAGGAGTAACCTCTACAAGAGAAAAAATGCTAGCCAATATTTATTAAGCACTTACAAAGTACAAAACAATATTTCAAATACTTTACATATGTCAAATATTAAGCATCGTATCACTATGAAATAATGACTATGATGACTTTGATTTTGTTTATCAGGAAGCTGAGGCATGAGGTCAACTCATTTGTCCAGGGTTATACAGCTAAGAAAAGACAGAGCCAGGATTTGAATCCGAGCATCTCTACTCCAGAACACACTCTAGAGCTGTCACGTTCCCCTGCCCCTTGTGCAAGGGCAGTAGGGTAGGTTTCGGAGAGGCCTAAGAAAGTGCCCAGTGAGAAAGTTCATGTGATATGTACGCTCTATTAGGAAAACCTCACGAGAGATCAGCAACTGCTCCAAGAAGAGTTCGGTGGCAGTAGGCTGAACAGATAGCACCTCTGTCCCTAGTGCTTCATCAAGAAGTGCCCCCTCTCCCTCACAGTGTATTTTCCAGTGGTGGCCCACTGCATGAGTGACACATGCCTTTTCCACAGTACCCTCAGTTCCATGCCCATCCCCACTCAGAGAGGGGTTTATATGTTAGGCTGCAGAAGCAGTGACCTCATCAGCATAAGCTTACTTAGCTTGCTTCTATACCAGCAGCTGTCCTGATGTACATGCAAGAAAGTAGCTTTCCACAGATAACACTAACCTGCCTTAGTTTCAAAGGTGCATAAGAGAAAGCCAGCGTCCTTCAAAATAATATGTATCTGGACTTTGCAACCCCAGCTTGCTCTCCTTGTTTCCTTTACTTGGTTCAGTTTGGGGGGGGAAGGAAGGGGGAATTCAGGAACATTGTGTTTTACTGTCTCCCTTTTCTTTAGCCATAATACAACAGTGCACAACAGATATTGAGGGATGCTTTATAAAGAAGGTAATATTGGGAGCAGCACATATACCACACCCAGTTTTCAAGTCAGAGTAGGGAAGAGTAGAAAAGAGTCAGAGTAGGGAAGAGTGGGCAGAGCATGGAAGTTCAGGGTTTGAAGACAAGTTAGCAGTGTGTATTGATAAATTAGAGAAAGAGTCCAAATACTGGAAGGAGATAAGACTGATAAAGTTGCCTGTTCAACTAGTCTGATATTCCCTTCTAGCTGTTCTGTTACAGCCAGGTTCTTCAAATGGCCCTTACTGTGCCTCCAAAGCCAATCCTCTGTCTTCCCCTGCAACCTCCTTTAATTCAACAGCTAGCCTTGTTGGCTCATCTGAATAAATATCCTATGAGGGCTAATCATTCAACTACCCACTTTTAATAAACAAGCTGTTTTAAAATGCCAACTGTTTAATGTTATTTGGATGACCGCTCAATGCTGGGTATTTAAAAATGATTCCAGGCATTTGGCCATGTGGTTAAGAAGGCTACATTTTTGCCATATCAGAAGAGGCTACACTATAATTGATTCATTATCACAATGGAAAATGTTACTTAATTTTCCACACATTTTTATGGGGGTGGAAGTAACAAGGAAATAAGAAAGATGCTTGGCTTAAAGAAATTCAGGGAACCTAGATTCTAGGAGAGTCCTAGACTATAAATTCTAAGAAAGTAAGCATTAGCTCCCAATGTGCTTCTATCGGTTTTTGCCTCCTTGTAAGTCTCTATTGACAGAGGCCATGGTAATGTGGCAAAGATACAACATGAGGCAGTGTTCTGAACTGTTGAATAAATCATATACCTGGATAGCACATAGGAATGTCCCCACATCATTCTTTGCTCATGAGACTTCAAGGTGAGAACATCTATTCTAGCAAAAACCATGAAGAGTATCAACCACTTGCTAAAATGGCTTGCTTTAAAAGGATGATGAGGGATTGTGGGAGCAACTCAAGAGATAACATCAAGAGAAGGGTTTATGCTCAGAGTGGATGCAACCTGAGTTTGTTGCATCTGTGAAGAAGGACACTAGGGGAGGAAAATTTGAAGAGACATGACAGAAAGAGTGTGAAAGATCAAGCAGTACCATAAAGAAGACTGAAACATGGCTAAAAGTTGCATAATAAAAATGTTATATACAAAAGGAATAAGGGGACAGTCTCCTCTGAGATGAGAAAAAGAGAAAGGGGATACATGGTGGTTCAGGAGGTAAGAAAAAGAGAGCTCAGTGTTAAGGTGCTAGATGACCTCATCTGCTCAGCAAAAATGAGGGTAGATTTCATGGATTTCTATTAGAAAGCTGACGCTCCTTCTTGTTCCTGTCCCTTCCAACACCCCTCAGCTCTGCACATCACTTGGTCCTATGGATCTTCTCTCCAAAGTATATCCACAATAGAGTCACATGTCTCCATCTCCAATGCCACCACCACAGTCCAACCCACATTTGTCCCTAGAATGGACCTCTTGCAAAAGTTTCTGAGTTATTCTCCCCACTTTCTCTATTAACCCACAATCTATTCTCTACATATCTGCCAGAAAGAGATTCCAAATGTAAAAACCAACTCCAACTCTCCATGGCTATTTGAAGACAATAAGAATCCCTTAATCTGACAAAACTGTCTAGGTATGGCTCAATCTGACTGTATGTCATTCTCTCCC
Organism: Geosciurus inauris; assembly: GCA_004024805.1. NCBI lineage: Eukaryota > Metazoa > Chordata > Mammalia > Rodentia > Sciuridae > Geosciurus > Geosciurus inauris. Next base: position 19,179 of record PVHX01005419.1, on the reverse strand, counting down.
AGTATCTGTGGTGCGTCATGTTGATCTTTCATTTTTCAAATATACTTAGGCCTTTCTCTAGGCTACTTGCATTCACTGAAATGCTTCTCCCTATCTGTTCCTTTATTTACATCTGTGCAGAGGGCTCCTTCTCTGATGGGAAGCCTCAGGCTAAATGCCTTCTTTTCAAAGCGTCCCTCAATGACCAGTTTGTCTATGAAAATACCCTGACAGCTACACAAAGGCAGGAATTTAGTGGTTAAGAGAATGAATTAAGGAAACTCACTACCTGATAGTATTTTCACCCCAAACTGAGATATATTCTTTCATACCACCAACCCCAGATCTATCATTTATGTGACCCTCAAAAAGGTAAATTAAATTTTTCTGAACGTCATTTCCCACTATAAAGTGGAAATAAAATGTAGTAGTTATTCAGAAGCTGGATGTGAGGATTTAATAAATCAGAAAGGTTAAAGAACTTATAATAGTGTCTGGTCCTTATAAATAAGTGTTCTATAGTTTTTATTATTATTGTACCATTCTGCTTGCTTCCTTTTGACACTTTAGTTTGTATTTTTGTATTTGTTGTCTGATTGATCCACTATTTCATAAGCTCCAAGAGAGCAGTGAATTGGTCCATACCCCCAGTACCTGTAAGATGCCAGCTGTTGAGTCAATATTTGATAAATGAATGGATGAATAAGTACACAGCATTCCCAATTCAGTGTGTAGGTTCTGAGAGAGCTCAGGCTGTGTTGAGAGGAAAAACTGAGCTCATTAGCCATTGTGACCCTGCTAGATAAGAATGCCTGAGAAGCCAGGAAGTGTCAGAAAGAAAACAGAATGGTTCCCAAGCTTGAAGTCTTTATGAGGATCAACAGAAAACTCGCTGAGGATCAACATGGATCAGGTGAAAGTAGCTTGGTTTGGGGTGAAAGCAAAATCAAACTGCAGTTATGTCTCCCCTAATGATCCCAGTTAGAGGACAGTGGAGGCCATAAAGGTTGAAAAAGCCAAGACCGGGAGAACCAATGTGCCTACAGAGTCATTGAAGGGAGAGGCAAAATGAGCAGCGTTTGGGGGTCTTGGACAGATCTCACCATCCTCAGGGTTGAAGAGATGCTGTGAAATTGTGATAGTCAAGATTCCCTAAGTCCTGGGACCCTCTGCTATAACAGGGGAAGGAAACTGCAGGCTGATTTTTAATGTAATCCAGATACCATTTCTGGTCAAATGTGATGTGACCACCTTAAGCTCACTTAACATTTCTCTCTCAATGTCAAACTCTCTTCTCTTTTCCTCCAGCCCAGAGGGGAATACAAATGTTCCACCACAAACCGATTGAAGCATCCTTCCTGTGAGCCTCCCCAAGAGATACCAGGAATTGAAAGGGCAGAAATTAAGTCCATATTTAGGAAGGAGAAAGCACCCAAGGCTATTGACAATATCATAATTCTCTAGGGAAAATCTCAGGCTGGAATTTGTCTCAGCAGATTCAGGAGTTTTCCATATTTCTCAGCCTTCCTCACATGCCTGCCTGGTCAGCCTTTTTAGATCAGAGCCAAGACTCTAGCCTGCATCAGCCAGATCATGGGGAATACTGAAGAGGAATTCTAGCACGCAGTCGTCCCTCATTTTGAGCAGTAGGTCAGGTGAATTACTTCAAATACATGCAAGGCCCTTCTGTTTCCATGGTAACTGCTCTAAGAACCGTAACAATGTCAATCATAGAAATGGTGAAATCATAACTTGAACCCATCTTGCTGACAAAGATATCTTGAGAAGTAGCCACTGCTCAGTGTCAGACTTCTTGCCTCTCATTCTGGGGAGAATGTTTTGTTTACATCCAATCAGTTATGGGAATAAGGGGAAATGGTGGTTAGTCATTTTTCCTTCTGCTTCACTGGGCCTACCTCTGTCTGTATTTTGCTGATATGCTTGTAACTCATTTTCCCTGCTTGAAATTACAGATGGAACAATTCATTTTTCCACCTCTCTTTCCTGCATAGGTGTGTAAGTACTTGAAGACAAAATATTGATTTTTTTTCCATATACTTAAAAAAAAAAAGAACGGCTTGTTCATTCTCAAAACATTGTGCCAGTTGTTTTAATTTCTTTGTGCCTGTTTTGACAAAGCCACCTCACAATATCTAGAGATGAAGTTCTAATCCAAGGGCCCTAAATTAAGATCCAATGTCTTTTGTCTGTGCTGAGAAATAGGGTAAACATCTCAGTTGACAGACTCTTTACAATAAATAGAGAATTTGAAGAGTAATCCTTATTTCTTTTCCTGTTCATGCAAAATCTATACTCTGAATTCTAAAGTGATGTCCCTCAGAAGTAAAACAGTGAAATGGCATGTTCATAATATCTAGAGCCTAAATGATAATTCTCACCAAAAAAGTGATAGACATATTATCATTCAAAAATCTGTTGGTTATTTTATTTGCTTAGTTTTATCTTTTAATGTAAATTCTAGAGTACTCTTGCTCTGCATAATATTTTTATCTTTCTTTTGTTCTCTAAAGGATCCCAAAGCAAAAACATTTCTGTGAGTTTATTAGAGCCTTCAGTTTGGATACCGAATTGTTATAAAACCAATATTTTTTACATTTTTCTTCTTAATAACATTCTTTGACCCAGAGAGAACTAAAAAATAAGCTATTTGATGTCTAAAATTGCAGAGATAAACTGACATTGTGTTCTGAAGGTGTCTTTTCAAGAGAAAAATGGAATTTTTAAAAAATGTAATCAAGTTATACAGAGCCTCTCACCCTTAGGTCATCAGTTCAGATTTGTTTGAGGCTGGAAAGTTATACAAAGTTGTAGTAGCTGCTGGGCTCCTGGTGCCCTCTAAGAAATGAGTTGGAGGTCTCAAGGGAGGTCACTGCTTTGTAGTCACCACCTCATAATTGACACCCATGAGTTCTTCAGAGAATAACAATTCCAACAAGTCCATAGAGTTGGCCTAAGAATCCTATGTCAGTCCTAAGCACCCTTATGTTTATAAATTTATGTTCTCAAATGTAAAGTCTATGGAGAATAGAAGTTCCTTTTTTTTTTAAGTCACTCTGGAAAACCTGTGCCTGGTGTCCTACTTCATTTGTGCAGCTAAGGTGGTGAAAATCCTAAGGATGAAGAAGAACAAGGAGGATAAGAGGAAGGAAAAACCAAGCAAACAAGAAAAAAAATGAGAAGAGGCAGAGAAAGTAAAGGAAAGAGCGAAAAGAAAAAGGGAAAGAAGGAGAAAGGAAAAAGAAATGAATCAGGAGATGGGAAATTCCATCACGACAGTAAGTAGAAATCTTTCCATTTCAACAGGATTTTTGTTTGCTTGCTTTATAGTCATCATGTTCTCACAAGAATCTTTCTTGTATAGGAATTTTTTTTTTTTTATAATTGCCAAATGTGCCCCAAAACTAAGATTTAATCTTCTTACCTCTTCTCCTGGCTTCCACTGGGGTGACTAATTAAATGAGTAGTTCACTACTACTAATCTCATCATCAAATGGTTGTTCAATCATACCTTAGTGTTTACTTCAGAACAAGATTTTTGGTTTTTGGTTTTTTTGGTTGTTGTTTTTTTTCTTTTTCTTTTCTTTTCTTTTTTGTAATATGCACAGGCTAAGAATTTTTCAAATCAAGTTCTGGTTCATTTTTTACTTAACAATTCTTTCTTCAATTCATGTCTCTCTTTTTATTACTAGAAGCAATCAGGACCTAGGATGCACCTCCAATGTTTTGCTTAGAAATCTCCTCTGCTAAATATGCAGTTTTCTTGCTCATAATTTATCCTCCCACAGAACGCTAGAATGAAGTTAGGCAAGTTCTTTGCCACTTTTGGGTGGGGGGGCACAAGGGATTGAACTCAGGGGCAATCTACCACTGACCCACATCCCCAGCTCTGTTTTGTGTTTTATGTAGAGATGTAGAGACAGGGTCTCACTGAGTTGCTTAGTGCCTCACTGTTGCTTGAGGCTGGCTTTGAATTCTGTCTCAGCTTCCCAAAGTGCTGGGATTACAGGCGTGCGTTGCTGCGCCCAGCTGTTCTTTGCCACTTTATTACCAAGATCACCCTTCCTCTGGTTTCTAATAACCTGTTCCTCATTTTTATCCAACACCTTACCAGAATGACCTTTAATATCCACATTTCTACCATTATGATTATTCTGTTCATGATTATAAAAGAAGATAGAGGTTCTCTTTCTAGTTTTTACCATAATTTCCGTAATGCTCATATTCCTATCAACAGATCTTTTACCTGCTGTCATCTAGACTTTTTCTAGCATGCACTACAAAACTCCTCCTGACTCGACCTATTATCCACCTCCAAAGCCACTTCCACATTTTTAGGTATTTGTTACACACCCTACTTGGAACCAAAATCTGTCTTAGTCTGTTTGAGCTACCATAATAAAAGACGATGGACTTGAAGCATAAATAATAAAAATTTACTTTTTTCACAGTTCTTGAGGTTAGAAGTCCTAAATTAAGGTTCAGGAAGGGTCAGTTTCTGCTACATCACTCTTCCTGGTCTTCAGATAGATTCCTCTTCCTATATCTTCACATGGCAGAGAGAAAAAGAGGTTTCTTTCTTTTATTCTTCTTATAAGGCCAGCAGTCCAAAGGATCAGGGCCCCACCCTTCTGATCTCATTTAATCTTAATTACCTCCTGCCTTCTGAAGACCTATCTCCAACCAAATACAGTCACAATGAGTGTTAAGACTTCCACATGTGAATTCATGAAGGACACAATCAGTCCATAGTAGATAACAAGAATGATGTCATCAAAACAGGAAACTAATAGATTAAGGAACTTGAATATAAAAGGAAGAGGTATATATGCCTGGCAAAGAGTTTAGGGATGAATTAGTGAAAGGGCACATAACAAAAAAATTGGATTATTCATTCTAGGGAAGTAAAAAAACTTCTAAGTAACTCTAAGGAAAACATAATCATACTACATGTAAATAATATTTACTTAGTCATAATTATGTAAATGCTGAATTTGTTTTTAGAGCTCAGGTGCAGATGGTTGAGTTAATCCTATGCTCCAATCCCCAGCTCCCCAGCAGTGGTCTTAGCACAGTTGCTCTCATTTATCTGTGTATCCCCTTACAGTCCCACCTCTCCATATGCAAACACCCTGATACAGTTAAAGTATATCATTTCTATTGATATGAATTCTTTTTAAGTGTGTAGTATATTCTTTGCATATACTTCTAATTTATTCATGTATTATTTTGCTAGTGTCTTTCTCTTTTTTTCACTCAGAAGTAGTTTTAGATCTATCCATAGTGCTCTTGGTTTACTTTGCACTGCCATAACAGACCATGTAATTTAAAATGAACATAAATCTATTTCTCATAGTTCTGGAGGTTTACAGGTCCAGGATGGAGGGACAGGCGAGAGACTTCTTGCCGCTATGCTATGGTGGAAGGCAGAAGGGTAAAGCAAAGGCAAGGTCATCCTTTTATAAGGAACCCAATGCAGTAAGAACGGCATTAGTCCATTCACAAGGGCTGTGTCTCGATGACTCAAACACTTTCCATTGGGCCCCACATCATGCAGATTAGACCACATTGGTGATCAAGTTTCTGACACATGAACTTTGGGAAACAGTCAAACCAAAGCATTGAGTACATATCTAATTCATTATTTCTAACCCACAAGCATTCCTTCATATGAAGGCATCATATGTGTTTATCTGGTCCATTACTGAACAACTAGATTGCCTCCAACTTCCAGCTACTAACACAAAATGGGGAGTTCCTGTCGGATACACATCCCAGCACGTGATAGACCTGACTAAGGGATGATAGGGAGTTCTTCAGAACTGCTGCCCAGGTCTACACTTCCATCAGTGACATTTTGTGGTTCCTGTATTGCCACCTACCATCCAGGTATGCCTGCCTACCATCATCCAGCTCTTCAATTATCACTGATGTTAGAAGAGTAAAGTAATATTTAGATGTTTTCTTTTCTAATCACCAATGTGCTTGAGCATCTCATTCACTTCTAACCATGTGACTTTTTTCTTCTGTGAATTACCTGTTCATACCTTGGCCCACATGTCTACTCATTTCTCATCTTTTCCTTTTTGACATGCAGGAATTCCTTATGTAGTCTGGAATTTGGTTTCTTTTAACCTAGAAAAATAAGCAAACAAGAACACAACAACATTAATAATTACATGAAAATCAAAAGTTGCACAAGAAATAAAATTTAATGGGACTCACTGCCTGACTCAAATGTAAATAATAATTGTGTAATCTTAATAATGCAAACACTAAATCTTTATTGAACAAAAAAATGACCAGAAATTGCAAAAGCAATAAAAGTAAATAGAAGGAAGATGTAGAGAATAAGAACTAAATTCTCATCTTTTATGGTAAGAAGACAATAACTTTTAGGGGGGTTGGCTTATATTCCCAGAAAAAGATATGTTGGACTCCTAACCCTCAATATCTCAGAATGTGACCTTATGTAGAAAAAGGATGATTTATACAGCGATGATCAAGTAAGAATGAAGTCATTAGGTTGGAAACTCATCCAATGTGATGGGTGTCCTTATAAAAAGGGGGAATTTGGACACAGATATGCACAGAGAGAAGACTATGGGGAAAGACACAAAAAGAATGACATATGAAGTTGAAGGAAGAAATTGGGAAGATAGAGCTATAAGCCAGGGAACACCAAAGATTACCAGAAAACCACCAGAAGCTAAGGAGGATGCACATAATAGATCCTTATGCACACCTCAAAAGAAACTGTTGACACCTCGATCCTCTAGCTAACGATCTGCTGTTATGGAAGTCACCCAATTTTTGGTATTTTGTTACAACACCTCTAAGTAATTAATACACTAGCTAAAAATTAAAAATTAAGAAATGGTAGCATACACACAATATTTTAAACATAGAGGAAACATAAATGTTATTGCCTTTGGGAAATGGGAATAAGAGTAAGAACAGAGAGGGCACAGGAGACCAGAGACAGCACTGTTTTCCATTATAAGTCATGTAAAATCACTTGGCTTTTTAAACTATGTGTTCTTGCAATGTTTATAAAAATATATCTTTAAAAAGTCATCTTGCCATATATTAAGTCCCTGCAGCATCTTAGGAAAGATAATTTCTATATTATTACTTTCACAACATCAAAGAAGACATTTTTGTTCTAGTAAGAAAATGTTGGTATGCAGGGTTCAAAGTACATTGTTGTATGGTTTCCCGGCCTTACATATTATTGAACAAGTCTTGGACTTGGGCCTAAATTCCAGTTGTTATTAATGGGCAAAAGCATTTACATTTCAAGAGTTTGGATGGTGAGCAGCCAAGTAATATGGAAAGAGCACAGGCAGATAGAATAGATTTGAGTCCAAATGCCCCCTGCTTATTAAGTTGTGTGGCTTAAGGCAAGTCAATATAAGTCTCCGTACCTCAATTTCTTCATCTGTACAACTTGATGATCAGACAGTACTTCATGGGAATTTCGTGAGTCTTAATGAGAAATACTTTCCCTGATAAGCACTTGATAAATGATAGACATGTGATTTTGATATCCATATTTAGAAGCCTTTCCATTCTCTGCTGGCTCTATCATCAGCCACAGCTTGAACTCCTACATCCTTTGCTCGTAGTTCAAACCATTAGTCAGTTTTGCTCACTTCTAACATGATTATGTTAAAGAACAAAATCTCTAGCTTTAAGTCCTAGATCTACAATTTACTAGACTGCTAGCATTGAGCAGTTCATTTAAGCTTTGAGTCTCAGACTTGTAAAGCATCAAATAATATCTGTTGTGATGATTAAATGAGATTAAGAACATGGAAGAACCCAGGACAATGTTGGATAAAGTCTAGATTTTCAGAAGCTGATAGGCAAACTCATTTCGCAATATATAAAATTAAATAATGTTAAATAAACACTTCATATCCCTTAGCTATCTCATAGGAATATTTTGTCAAAATTTAAGAGCTTGTCCCACCCTTCAAAGGATATTTGAGAGACATGAATATTATATTAGATTATACATAAATTTCTAGCCCCTTTGCTTCATAATATGCCAAATAATTGGATTTACACAGTGCTCCAAGTAGAGCAAACTGTCCAGGTTACCTTAATTGAATTAATTTCCAATGAAATCCAGAACTTTGCAATACTTGATGAAGTCTTTTATATTTGTCTAATTTGAGAAAACTGTAGTATTTAAGACATCTGCAGTGAAGCTTAAAACAAGCACATTTTGTTTGGTACTGTCCACCTTTCAAAAACAATCCAAGACCTAAAACTTCAAATTTATAAAACATCTAAAGCTGCCATCATAAAACGATTCTCAGGCTCTTCAGAGGATTCCTCCAGAGGGTGATCTTCTCCAGAAGCTTTTAAATTATCTGATTTAGGAAAATCTGCCTTGCACACAAATCTTCAGGAACACAGCCGTCAACCAAATGAAGAAGACTCGCTGTCAGAACAAGACCCCCACCCCTGCTTGGGTTGTCCATTATCCTCGAGAGCAGCAGCTGGGTTTAAATCACACACCCCTGCCTGAACAGTCTCCTTTCTGCTCGTCCTCACCACTGCTGTGGTGTCCTGTCGGGGAAAAGACATAGGACTCTCTGAATAGTCGAGTTCAGCATTCTTCTAAAATGCTGATGCAGCTCCCTCCGCTAAGTGAATGCAATATTTCTGTGACAACCTTCCATAATCCCAGGAGCAGCTCTCTTAGGTCAGCAGAGGTGAGAGTGGTTCCCTGTCAACTAGGAGAGATTACTCCAAGTTTCATTTGTAGCTAAGAAAAATTTCTCCCCTTTGTAGTTTGAATAAAATCCACAGCTAGCACAAAATACTGAAAGACATCTCTGCATCCATCTTCTCTCACAGTTCCTCCATGGCTGGGACTAACCTCACACATGTGCCTGATGACTATTAATACAACATGGTCAGCCACTCAAGCACACCAGAATTGCTTTGATGCTGTGTTCCACTGGACTGAATTCAACCTTAGGTTGTTATGATAAAACAACAAAGACATAGACATACCTTTTTTATTTATAAGGTGACTTGATGTACTTTATCTATATCATGTGTTTTTTACAGAAATTATTTAAAGTGGAGATTGTCTCATGATACAAACAGGAGAATAAGTTTCTGAACATGGTCCTCTTGGTTGATGCTATTCTGCAGAAGCTGCATCTGGACACTGGCCATCTGGACACCGGTCAACATTTTGATGGCACATGAATAGAATAGAGCAGAGCTGGGTCATGTGCCCTCAGGTCCCAGTCACTCCTGTGGGAGCCGCTGCAGCCCAGTACAGGTTCCCATCCTGCCTACACATGTCCACTTAGGACACATGTCCTGTTAGGAGGGAGGAAGGCAATATCCAAGCTGTCAGGACTCTGGAAGCTCAGAGCTATTCAGGCCCACTGCGTGAAGATGAGGTTGCACTTTAATTATGAGAACTGACATTTATCAAGCACTAAGTACCAGACACTAAGTGTTTTCCATGCATTATCTTGTTTAATGCTCAAAACAAACCAGTGTGGTTGTTGCTATCTTGTCTCCATTTCTCAAAAGAGGAAACAGATTAAATTGCTTATCCAGGTAATCCCAGAGCCTGGACTTCAAATCTCTGCTACCACTGTCAGGTCTGCCTGGTTTTTGTTTCTTGTTTTTTGTTTTTGTTTGTTTGTTTGTTGTTTCTGTTCTAAAACAAAATGTCCATGAATAACTCTTATAATCTCGTCCATGCTCCAGTCAGGTACTAACGTGGGCTTAGACAATACCAGGAATATTTTCAGTTCTCAAAGGAAATAGGGAGCATCCATCCATCACCATTTGATAGTCATTAAAGAAACAGTCTACTTCAACATTTTGCCTGGTATTTCATTTTTATCATCTTGGCTTCCCATAGCATAAGACACAACTGAGATCAAGATGAATTTTGAGAAAATTGTGTACTCCACTCACAGGTGTCAAAATTCACCCTCTGTTTAGATTGCATTTTTTTTCACATCTTGAAGCTGGATGCACTATTTATTAATTTAAAGAGGAACAGTTTTTACATTGGGAAGCTGCACTGAGAGGTGTCAGGCAGACCAACTAAAGGCAATACACCAAGCAAGGTTCATTAACGTGAGCTGAGTATTGACCGTGAGTAAGGAACAAACAGGGTATTCAGTCTGTGGCAGACTGAATCACTTCATCTTGTGACACCCAGTGAGGCTTTCAAGGCTGTGTAGGACTTATCTGCAGAAGCAAGAAGATGAGAAGGACATCCCAGGCAGAGGTGTGGCCGAGGAACGACTGAAATAAAAGGGGTGCTGGGTGAGTTGGAAGACATGTAAAATAAGATTACAAGTAGATGGGGAAGATGGCACAGAGTCCTGAATTATGACTATATGAAAATGAGACACAATTTACATAAAATACTCCTGTAGGGTTGCTATTTCATTTACAAAAGGTCAGGGAGGTTGGGCCCAAGTCTTCCAAGTTGAAGCTACAAATTTTGGTCTTTGGCCTCTAAATTCTATGCTGTATCCAATACTAAAAAAAAAAAAAAAAAAAAAAACTGCCATGGGGGGTTAGAAAGCCCAGGGAAGAATAGAATCCAGGGGAATAGTCTCTGACATGTTTAATTCTAGGCCCTTCCTCTTTGAAGCTCTGTACACAAGAACAAGAGATCAGAGCTGGGTGCGGGGGTACATGCCTATAATTCCAACACTTTGGGAGGCTGAGACAGGAGAATCGTGAGTTCAAAGCCAGCCTCAGCAATGGCAAGGTGCTAAGCAACTCAGTGAGACCCTGTCTCTATATAAAACACAAAATAGGTCTGGGGATGTGGCTCAGTGGTCAGGCACCCCTGAGTTCAATCTCCAGTACCCGCCTCCAAGAAAAAAGAGAGATCAGTAGCCATACACTGTAATCCACTGCTCTTAGCCCATTCTCGCCCCCATCCACATTGCCTTTCTCGGGTGTACATGAGAGAAAAGCCTGAAGTCAATTTCAGGATCTCCATCACTTGCTCATTCATTCCTTTAATTTACTCACCCAAAGCTTTCTCTTGCGAGGTTTATTTACATCTATTTTTATTTACCTACATATACATTTGTCATCATGCAAAGACTTGGAAGCCATTCATACAACATGCAAAAAAAAAAGTTCAATTATTCATTTCTAAATCATCAAAACAAAAAAAATAAGTTGCATTACAATAAAAGAGATGCCAGAGGAAAAACAGAGAACACGGTGAAGCCAGAGAAGGAGTCTCTACCACAGTTGTCTACGCTGAAAATTTTGCTTCCTGACTGACAAACTCAAACCTGATTAGTGGCAAGCTCTTTTTATCCACGAAAAGAAAACATGAGTTCCTCAGAAGATGCAAGTATTTCCTAGTTAACTCCAAACTAATTTTTTTTTTTTTTTTTTTTTGGTACTGGGGATTGAACTCAGGGGCACTCGACCCCTGAGCCACATCCCCAGCCCTATTTTGTGTTTTATGTAGAGACAGGATCTCACTGAGTTGCTTAGTGCCTCGCCATTGCTGAGGCTGGCTTTGAACTCGCGATTCTCCTGTCTCAGCCTCCCTAAGTGCTGGGATTACAAGCGTGAGCCACCGCGCCCGGCTTCCAAACTAATTTTTGCTTAGAAAATGTCCTACAGGGGACTCTGAAGATGCAGTGATTACTATTAACAATGAGATTTGTGCAGGCTTCAAATGCAATGGAGGGTTGCATCCAGCAGCCTTCACTGTTACCCAGCTACATGTCCTCTTAGCATCTCTCAGTACCCCCTTCTTCCTGCTCCTATTGCCTCCTACATTCTGGACACAAGCAGTCCTGTCCCCTCCCCCCATCTCCTCCTCCCTCTCTCTGGGAGCTCCTCTGTGCCCCAGAGGGCATTTCACATTGAATGCCTGCTTTTCTCCCACTAGTCGGTGACATATTTTTCAAATTAGCACTTGGTAGCTTTGAGGGAATCTCAGACATTGTAGGGAAGAGAGTGAGAGGCCAATTGAAAAAAAAAAAAACTCGGCCTGATCTTTTCTCAGCTTGTTGTTAATTTGCAATACAAGCATAGGAAAATAAACACTTAGATTCTGCAACTGATATAAAAGTTCCCTAGCTTGATGAGGTACCAAAACTTGGTCTTCCCCCAGATCCTCTGCTATTTACAAGCACGGAACTGTTTCTCATTCAGAAGAAGCCTGGCATAGCAACTTCCTCCTTGTCCTCCTCCCTGTCTTCATGACCATGTGGACTAACAGGAGCTGGACAGACAACAGATGAATGGAATGTTCAGCCAGAAGACCAGGGCTCCATCTGCACAGGCCACATCAGTTCCTGGGCTTTGAGAGATGTCTGCTTCTGAAACTGCACTTTTAATGCTGGGAGATGTCTCCCTGCTCCTGGCAGCAGGAGAGGGCCTGGAGAGGCCCAGCTGATCTTCATTAGCAAATGGGAAGATCTGCGCACTTGCCAAGACCTTCCCATGGCCTCTTTCCTGTACCTCGTGAGGACTGCTCTGGTCATGACGGAAAACTAAAGATGGGGAAAGAGTAAAAGGGAAGATTTTCTTTGAATTAAAGCTAGGACTAGATGGAGAGAAGCACTATCTCCATTTGTCATTACAGCAGTTGCATTTAGGGGCCAGCAGGATGTTTCAGAGGAAGGAATCTGAATTACGCAGTCAGAGAACCAAGTCCTTATATCTTCTTAAACTCTACTTTCTTCCTCTCTGAAAATGGAGATAATATCTCTGAATCTGGTAAAAGTTGAGTTAGTATTTGTGATTATGCCTTTTTTCTTTTGGTACCAGGGATTGGACCCAGGGCACTCAACCACTGAGCCACATCCCCAGCCCTTTTTATTTTTTATTTAGATACATGGTCTCACTAAGTTTCTGAAGCTGGCTTTGAACTTGCAATCCTCCTGCCTCAGCCTCCAGAGCCACTGGGATTCCAGGCATGTGTCACTCCGCCCAGTTTGTGTATATGCTTTTAACTAAGCACTTTGCAAATTCCAGTTGCTATTAGTGTAGGGACCATGTTCTTCCTCATAAATGTTGACAATGTCAGCAGAAGATCTGGGTTCAAGACCCTGTCAGAGCTCCCAGCTCTAACATTCCTTTACTATCTGGACTATTTTAAGTCAAATCTTTATCTAAGCCTCAGTTTCCCACAGTGAAATTGTTGACAAAGGAAGTCACCTCAGAGCACAGGGCTTTTGTAAGAACCAAGTGAAACTAACCATCAGGAAGTACTTTGACAACTGTAAAATGCGAGACAAATATTAGTTGTTAATACTATTAAGCAACAGCCTTAAGGCCTACACTCTGGCTCCAGCTCTCCACATGTCTTCGCCCTTGGCACTTTCTCAGCTGAATTTATCACATTCTCCTACAAGCTGTCTCTTCCCTCTGACAATTATTTAATTCCTTTCTCAGTAACCAAGTTCCCTGAGTGGAGCCCCAGAATCCACAGGGAAAATGAATCTATTCCTGTCTTTGGGGACCTTATACTAGTCAAGGCAAAGAATAAATAACTAAAATGGCTGAAGGAAGACAAAACCTAATGGAAAGGATATAACTCTTGAGTTGGAAGATCTGTACTGATGTCAGGGCTGTGTGAGCCCAAGTCTCTAGGCTCCCCTGAGCTTTAGCTTCTTTTTCTATAAAATGGACCTGATTATAATACCTGCCTGCATATATTTGAAGGGAAGATTAAAGAAAACAATGTCTACCCATGGTATTGCATAAATGCTATTGATATTACTATTACCTAAAATGAACCACCACCTTAACCACAGATGGCTACTGCTTCCCAAATGCTGCTATGTGTCCAGTCTGCACATGACACTTAATATGTTTCAACGCATCTAGTCCTCACACTGGGAGGTGGGCATCACCTCCATTTTACAAATGAGAAATCTAAAGTTCAGGAAGCTAAGAAAGTAAGCTGTAGAGAAATTGCTGGATCCCAGGTTTGTCTGATTCTTGTCTGATTCAAAGCCTATATTCTTTCCACTATTTGATTTATTTTTACATATTGATATAAAATGATATAACTTCTCAGGGTTCACTTACTACCACTGTGAGAGTGGACCTTCTGAAGGTGCTCTCTGCTCACAGTAGATCTCAATACATGTGTTCTTGAGTTGCTTCCCAGAAGCAGACCCCAACACACAGACTGAGAGTAATTCCAAGAAATACCAGTGGAGGAGCAGAGATAGGAGATAGTCAATGAAGGGTTTCTTGCCCAACAAGAAGTTGGGGAACTCTAGGATCACTATAAGAGATACACCTCAGAATTCTCTCTTTCCTTTAAGTGAGAAAACTATTATTTATACACAAATTCGTAGCAATAACCTTTTAGTTCTTCTACCTTGGCATGCACAAAAGCAACGCTACCTCCCCACCCCCATGTCCTCAGGGGAGGAAGGTCTTCCAAGCAAGAGATGCAGATATTCTGGAAACTGTAGCATCACATAGTACACAAATGAACCAAAACCAAGTTAATGAGAAGCAATGGTAGTATTGGGGATGACAGACAGGTAGGAGAACCAAGGAAAGAAAGAGGAAGATAAATAAATATATAAATAACCTACCCAAGTTCTTGCTTGAGGATTTAGTAGACTCCATCCTTCCTATGATATGATGTCATACACATTAAGATACCTGAGGCAGACTATTGATGCAATTTTTTGTTTTCTATCCAACACTAACATTGAAAATCTACACGTCTTGCCATGTAACTTTGCCAGTATCCTCCTGATGTGAGTGGGGTGTACTTCACCCTGGAACTTGGGGCTTCACCATGTGACTTGCTTTGGTCAAAGGGATAGTAGCAGATATAACACAAAGTCTTAGAAAGGGTTGCTTATTAGGGCTTGCACTGTTACATGCCAGAGTTGACTTTCTGATTGCAAAAAACAGATGAGCTACTCAACCAAGCCCAGCTGAGATGAACTAACCTTAGGCAGTCACAGACACATGAGAGAACTGACCTTAATCATCCAGCTGAGACCAGCCTGGATCAACCTAAATATACAGGAGCAAAAAAATAAAAAATAAATGCTATTGTCATATAATATTGAGTTTTTTATTGACATTAAATGCTTTGAAGTCATAGGGAGCTTCTTCAAAATTATATTTATTTCTCTTCTGATAGCACCAAATATTCCTCCAAAAAAATGTACTTCAAATACTTTGTATGTGTTTTTCTTGAGCCACTACTTAAAATTGTTTACTTGTCACCTATTATCCTATCACTGATATGTGAGTTTCATGAAGTCAAGAAACCATGAGTATCTACTGTCCCCTCTATCCTAAGTGCTTAGTATAATATTTGTCATATGGTGGCAGATGAATAAGGTTTGTTGATTGAATTAATCAGTTATTGTGCTGTTCTGCATACAATCAAAATGGCACTCCAATTACACTCAATATATTGCAGAGACAAATATCCACACACAAATATAATTAAGTCCTCTTATCATATTATAGAAACATAAAGGAATAAATAATTCTAAATGAAAAAATAGTGGAAGATTTTGCTGAATAATGCCATAGGAGTCACTATTTGTTTATGCAGCAAGAGCAGAGATTTCCCTGATACAGGAGGGAAGAGAGGGCATTCTAATCTCAAGGGACAGTGTGGATAAAAGTATGGTATGTGCACGAATACCCGGTGGCTGAAGCATGACGACATGTATGGCATCCTAAAAAGTTTGCACTTTGTCCTCTAGAAAATGGGGAATTACAGAAGATTTTAAATGATACTATTAACATAATCCTATACCTTTTACAAAGCTCTTACAATTAAAAAAATGGAAAAATAATTGGAATCATTATATCTTAAAAGAAAATGTGCCTATTTGTGTTAGCTTTTTTGTTGCAGTGATCAAAATACCTGACAAGAACAACTTAGAAGAGGAAAAGGATTTTTTGGCTCACAGTTTCGGAGGTTTAGTTCATGGTGGGCCAATTTCATTCCTCTGGATCTAAGGTGAGGCAGAACATCATGGCAGAAAGACACAGCAGTGGAAAATTACTCAGCTTAGCTCATGGTGTCCAGGAAGGCATGCCCTCAGTGACCCACTTTTTCCAACCACATCCCAACTGCCTACAGTTACCACCCAGTTAGTCCATTCAAACCATGATAGACTGATTGGGTTACAGCTCTCATTATCTAATCATCTCACATCTGAATTTTAGGGGGACATCTCATATCTAAGTCATAACACTAAGGTTACTATTCTTCCAGAAGTCCTCCTTATCCTAGTAGATAAATGAACACTAAGTTCCCAGATCCAAGTTACATGTGTTGCCTTAAGTCTCCTTGTCCTCTTTCTCCTGACTCCTGCACCCTGAGTTTTCTACATCTCCATCAACATCTATCACACAGTCCCCACCCTAAGCTAAATCTGATACCTACTCAAATCCAACTTTGGCCATCAGCAGAAATGTACATACTTTAGAATCTTGTTGCACAGTTAAAATTGAGACTCCTTGAAAAGTAAATGAGGCAACCTCACTTGCAAGACACAGGAGAGAAATACCCATGTGTAGGAGTCACAAGATTAATAAGCTATCCCACTGAGCATCTGTTTCCTAGAATCCTCTGGATGTTATACTAAGGAGACCTAGTACATACCAAAGGATGTAAAAGCCATAAATCATAAGTGCAAGGGTTTAAATAAGGTCATATGTGGCAGAAAAGATCTCTTTTATATAATCAATATCATCATCATCATCAATATTTACAACAGTTTCTCTCAACATGATTGCAAGTTAGACAATATAATATTTGTTGTGGTCACTTACAGCCTAATAATCTAAGTCTCTTTTTTTGTGTGTACTGTGTAAGTGATACTTTGAATCTTAGGAGGGAAGTCCTATGAGGTAAATACAGACATCATACACTGGAAATAGTTGTTCTTTATGTACTCTATTGGCCCAGAGCATCAGAGAACCAGGTGTTGTATAGAAGATGATCTCACATCAGCCTGTACCATTGGAGGCTGATAAAATAATATCCACTGGCATTTGAACCAGAATATGTTCACTATAATGAGCCCCAGTTCTAGATGTGAGAAACGGTTTAACTATACACAAGAAGATAATGAAATCAAAGCCAATCCATGCCACTTACCAATGCAAATACAGTCTGCAAAGATATATCCTTATTTGCAGAAACATAAAAGATAAATCTAATTGAGAGCATGAAAAATAAAGTCACAACCAAAGGAAAGGATGGCATCAACATGAATACTCAGAGGAGACATATCTTTGAAAAAAATATTCTATGAACCAAAAGGGACTTTTAGTAAATGACAATGAATTTCCAACGGAATTTAAGATGGCATGACTTGTATAAAACAAAAATAATAACTACAAGAATAAATAAAAGAATAAAGGAAAGGACTGAAAAGAAAAATAAATGGATTGGATAATAGGAAGTGCTAGGCAGTTAACGGAGATTAAAGTAGGAGCTAGGCAAGAATAGAAAGCAAAACTGGAAATGATATCTCAGAAATAACATACGCACTGTGAAAAATTAAGACAAACTGACTTCTCTAAGGACTCAAAAGCAGAATAGCAAACGTTTTAAGTAAACAATAAAAAGATAAAGTAAATGATTATACAATCTAAGAATAATAAATGATTCCAGAA
Source organism: Geosciurus inauris (assembly GCA_004024805.1). Lineage (NCBI taxonomy): Eukaryota > Metazoa > Chordata > Mammalia > Rodentia > Sciuridae > Geosciurus > Geosciurus inauris. The sequence goes on along the minus strand of PVHX01005419.1, from coordinate 1,521 downwards.
ATCTTGAGTAAAAAAAAATTTACAGAAAAATATGTTTTTAAAAGCCCAAACCTACTTATCTGGATTTTTTTTTTTTTTTTTTAGTTATATAAGGAGAAAAACTCCCAGGAGAAAGAAGTAGTCATCTTGAAAGACACAAAATTCAAATTGGCCTTAGAATTGTATTCTGTGACACTAAAATATCAGAAGGTAATAGAGCAATATCTATAAAGCTTTGAGGGGAAGATACTGTGAAATGAGGCTTTTGAGCTCAGGGAAATCATTTTTCATCTGTGATCCTTATCCTGCATTATATATAATATTGAAAGAACCCCCTAATTGGTGACCTTTCCACCCATCTCTCTATCTCCAGTCCATCTTCCATATCTTTCACATTCTGATTTTGCCTCCTTGCTGAAAATCTTACAGAGCTGTGTGACTTTTTAAAATATGGTAAAAATGTTAGTGATAGAGTCTAGATAGATTCTAGATGGTGTGTATACACAGCTATTCACTAACTTTTTTTCAATTTGACTATGTAAGAACTTTTTATTTTTATAATTTTTAAAAAGGAAAAGAAAATCTGTCAGATTAACCTCATTGTCTACTAAATAGAATCCAAATTCCTTGTGCAGTATGCAAACCTCTTTGATAGTTGTAATCTGGCTCTCCAGAGGCACCTTCTGTCCATTATTTTTACCTGTCTCCCTGTTCTAGTCCCATGAGTTCCTTACCATTCCTCTTGTGCCCCCTCCTCTTTCAGTGTTCTTGTACCCACATTCTTCCCTTGCCTAGGATCACCTTTCCCCAGCTTTTCCTTAGTTTGCTACTATTAATCTTCAAAGATCAGAACAAACATTTTATCTTCATGAAAAGTAGTTGATTGTTCTTCTATTACCCCCAGGGTTCTTGCTTTACACATTTCTTACAGCAAACATCACCTTGTGCTGTGTTTGTGTTCTTAGCACCCACAGCAACATAAGTGGGCACCTGGAGGACAGGAACCCTTTCCTTCAGCTCTATTTCTGTCTATAATTGTAGACCAGAATTTGACACAGAATAGGTGTCCATAAAGGATCTATGGTTTCTACGGGCGTAGAAGAGGAGAGACGAAAGGGAGTTCCAAAAGAATTTTGATTGAGGTAGCATTCAAATGAATTCATCCTGCAGCAGCTGAGTTTGAGGAAAAAGATGACTCCTCTGATGTCTCATACAAGTTAGGTTCTGTTGTAGCAGCAGCACAAGTGACATAACTTAGGAAGGTCCAGTGCATAACGGGAAATCAGGGCCCCTTGTTTAACATTAAGGTTTTCAAGATGGTGAAAGCACAGCTTTAAACTAAGTGTGGGGTTGGGTGTGGTGGTGCACGCCTGTGATCCCAGCGGCTCCGGAAGCTGAGGCATGAGGATCATGAGTTCAAAGCTAGCCTCAGCAAAAAGCAAGGTGATAAGCAACTCAGTGAGACCTTGTCTCTAATTAAAATAAAAATAAAAAATAAAAAAAGGCTGGGGATGTGGCTCAGTGGTCAAGTGCCCCTGAGTT
>PVHX01005418.1:17587-112774 GCA_004024805.1 Geosciurus inauris | reverse complement strand
ATCCATCAACAACTAAAAAAATATTAAAAAAAAAAAAAACTGAGAATAATCATTGTTTAGCAAACCTACCCTATAAGAAATGCTGAAAGAGTTTCACCAGGTTAAAAGGATACAGGTAGCATCTCCAATCCACACAAAGAAATAAAGAACACAAGTAAAGAAATTTAGATAAAGTAAATATGAAAGACAGTATAAGTGAACATTTTGCTTATAAGTCTTATTTTCTACCTGACTTAAAAGACAACTGCATAATCTATAATTATAAAACTGTATAATTTTATGATTATAAGAACACAAACTAGTGGAAATGTAATGAAGCTTCATAAGAGCAAAGTTCTTGTACACTGCTAAAATTAAGTTGTCATTAATTTTAAAAGATTGTTACAAATTAAGATGTCAATGGTAATGACCAGGGCAACAAAGCAGATAAATAGCAATATATAGTAAAAGAAATAATCAGAGAATTAAAATGGCACATGAGAAAATACCTATTTAATACAAAAGAAGGCAGTAATAAGGGAAAAGAGGAGCATAATGTATTCACAAGATGTATGCAAAATAATATTTATTTTCATCAACTGATCAAATTATAATATTTGCATTTTTCTTATCAGTAATAATTCAATATTTGCTAATTCAGCCAGGCATAGTATTCCCAGTGCCTGCAATCCCAGTGACTCAGGAAGCTAAGGCAAGAGGATGGAAAATTCAATGCCAGCCATATATATATGAAATGTATTTGCTAATTTGGTGTTTCCAGCAAATTTTTAAATCTCTCAATATTTATTCTTTGACCATAATGGAATTAAATTAGAAATGAATACAGAAAGGAACTTGAAGCATTCACGAATATATGTGAAATAATACATTCCTAAATAATCAATGGAACAAAGGAATTAAAAGTAGAAAATATTTTATGTCCATTTTAAATTTTTTCTTAATTACATAGTTGCAAAATATGCTTGGCATATTATAAATTTTGTCATTTAAAAATAAAAATTAGGGCTGGGGATATGGCTCAGAATTTATATGACCTTGCGTTCAATCCCCCCAAAAATAAGAATAAAAATAAAAGTTAGCTGGGTGCAGTAGATAACCCTGTAATCACAGCTACTCAGAACGTTGAGACAGAAGGATTGTGACGATACAGCTTTGACGATACAGCAAGACCCTATCTCAAAGGGGGGGGGGACTAAAAATATAAAATTTATAAGCAAAAATAAAACATACCAAAACTTATGGGGTTATGGCGTAGTGGTAGCATGCTTGCCTGGCACGCATGAGGCACTGGGTTTGATCCTCAGCACCACATAAAAATAAAATAAAGATATTCTGTCCACCTACAACTAAAAAATAAATATATATAAAAAAAAAAGAAATGAGAAAGGAAGAACCAAATAGAACCAAAGAGAAGAAGGAAAGAAACAATAAGAATTAAAACACAAAAAATCAATACAACAGAAAATGTTTCATAAAGAAAATTAATTCAACCAAAATACTTTTGAAAATGTAAGAGAGAAACAATTGCTTAAAACTGTATTTTTGAAATGATTATGTATAGACTGACAATTAGTTTTACCATAACAGGGCATCTAAAAACCAGTTTTATCAGAGTATTTTCAAAAGTCTTTGTTTCTTCTTTTCATCATCTTTCTTTTCTTCTTTCCTCTATTTCCTCCTATCTGTTCTTCTATTCCTCTCTGTTCCTGGCAATTATTTGGCTTTGAAGTCTTCTTTTCTCATATTAAAATAGCCAGTCCTGATTACTTTTTTTTTTTTTTTTTTTGTGCCAGGGATTGAACTCAGGGGTACTCTACCACTGAGCCACATCCCCAGCCCTATTTTGTGTTTTTATGTAGAGACAGGGTCTCACTGAGTTGCTTAGCATCTAGCCATTGTTGAGGCTGGCTTTGAACTCATGATTTTCCTTTCTCAGCTTCCCAAAGTGCTGGGATTACCGGTGTGCACCACAGCGCCCAACTCTCTCTCTCTCTTTTTAAACAGCTTTATTGAGGTGAAATTCACATACAACAAAATTTTCCCTTTTAAAATGTATGATTCAAGCTGGGCATGGTAGCACACACCTGTAATTCCAGCTACTTGGGAGATTGAAGCAAAAGGATCACAGGATTGAGGCCACCCTGGGCAATTTTGACCCTGTCCCAAAATAAAAAAATTGAAAATGACTGGGAATGTAGTTCAGGGGTAGAGTGCCCCTGGGTTCAATCCCCAGTACTGCAAATAAAAGAATAAAATGTATTATTCAGTGAGTTTTAGTTACACTGTGTTTTTTATCCAACAAAATTTCAGATCATTTTCCTCACTCCGAAAAGAAATTCTGTACTCATTAGCAATCATACACCATTCTCCCTCTTCCCACAACCCCTGGAACACAATAATCTACTTTTGATTTCCATGGATTTCCCCATTCTGAACATTTCATTTTGTAACTGGCTTCTTCATTTAGCATAATTTTGTGACAGGTTTCTTCATTTAGCATAATTTTTTCAAGGTTAATCTTTGTTGTAGCATATATGAGTACTGCATTTCTTTTTATGACTGAATAATACTCTATTACATGGATATACCACATTTTCTTTACTCATTCATCACGTGATTAACTTTGGAGTTGTCTCCACTTTTTAGCTACATAAATAACACTGACATGAACATTCATGAACAAGTTTGTAATATGGGCATACTTCATTTCTTTTGGACATACTCATAAGAATGGAATTTCTAGATCACATAATAACTCTATGTTTATCTTTTTGAGGAATTGTCAAACTACTTTTCCAATATTTGCACCATTTTAAAATCCCATTAGCATGTCTGAAGGTCTTAATTTCTCCATATGTCTACCAATATTCATTACTGTCTGTCTTTTTAAATTTTTCTTGCTTTCTTTTGGCTAATGTTTTTATGTCCTATTCTTTAACTGACAACCTACCTATATTGTTGTATTTGAAGTATATTTCTTATAGACACATAGAATTCATAATGTATTTTATCCTTTCTGCCAATTTATTTTCCTAAGTGAATTTAGACCATTTACATTCAATTTTATCATTGATATATGACAGCTTATATCTATCATTTTATTCATTATTTTCTGTTCTTTCATTTTTCATTTTTGTTTTTTCTGTCTTCTTGCAGATTGTTTATTATTCAGAATTCCAGTTTTTGTTATACTATTATTTGCTGTATCTTTTTGATTATCTTTTAGTGGTCACTTAAGGTATTATATTATATATACATATCTGATCACAGTTTTATTATATTAATATACCTAAGCCCAGCTCTATTCAGAAACTATTTTCAATAATAATTTTTTTCTTAAAAATAATAACAGATGTTAAGGACAAATGTTATACTTGATCAAATGTAGAAAAACATAAGGACTGACCTGGATAATCTTAGCCCTTTACCTGCTATTTCTCAGCTATAAATCCACCCTTGTATGTTCTCTCTTATCATCAACCCCTCAACCTACCTCAGAAATATTAATTCCAGCTGAATGATACTTTTTCTTTATGAGCCAGTTCTCCAAGTTTCTAGATACTGGTGACTCCCAACCTCTTCCCTTTAGTTATTCCAGCACTATAACTCTTAGTCACTTCCTACAGCCCTATAGGTATTTCAGTGTTCATTTTTACCCTTTCAGGCCTTCTAACACCTGTAATAATTTCTCTATATAAAATACCCTCTGCTGATAAACTTCATGGGATTTTTATTCTCCTAACTGGGCCCTGGCTGCTAATGGTGACCAAAGGGAAAGGAAATGGCCAAGAATGATTTTATACTGACCTCCTACCATGTACCATGTATACTCAAGCACTGCTTAGCAACAGGGATATGTTCTGATAAATGCACCGTTATGAGTGTATCAGAGTATTAGACAAACTAAGATGCCTACAATGTCACAAGGTGATATAATCTTATTGGACCATCATATGTGCAGTATGTCATCAACTAAAACATTGTTATATGGTGTATGATTATACATAAATAAATAATAACTATTAATGATAATTTATGAGTCTATTAATAACATGTATATTTTATATGCCTGTCACTTATTGAGTACATATTATATGATCCTCTACATGTCTACTTTCTTCTCTCTTTCTTTTTTATTTCAGCCTGAGTTTTATCTCAGAGAGCTTTCACTGATCACCTTATCAAAAGTAGGTACCATTCCCTGTTCATCTCTGCCTCAGCTCGTACACTCTGTCCTTCATAGGATAAAAAACAATGTATAATTACTTTATTTTTCTAATCTTTCTTCCCTGCTAGAATGTGAAATCCATAGAGGAAGACCCATATTGGTCAAATTTGCCATAGTATCCTTAAAGCCCAGCATAGTGCTTGACTCATGGTAAACATACATAAGTATCTTTTAATTATTAGTGTATCTGTTATGTATTACTGCTTAACAGCCATCCCAAAACTGAATGGCTTGAAGCAAATACATCTGATTATTTCTCAAGAGTCTGTGGTTTGTCTGGGTCATTCTTTTGCTGGTCTTGCCTGGACTTATTCAAGAAGTGGCATACAGATAGTGGGCTGGATGGGGCTGAAAGATCTAAGTCAGTGGAAATAGCTAGAAGACTGGGACCTCTTGTTTTAAGCAGTGTAGTCCAAACTTCTTTACATGACTTCTGCATTCCAAGGAGGTCATCCCCAGTTTGCAAATGCTTATCAAGCCTCTACTATGTCACGGTTATGTCTCACCAGTCAAGTCACAGGGCCAAGTCCCGAATCAACATGGAAGGAGATTACCTAAGGGCTTGAATATCATAAATACCAGTTGACTGATTCACTGGGAGTTGTCAGTGTGACCACAGTTTGTGATTTTATATACATTATCACTAATATTGACACACAGTTATTATTGTCATCCCTTTGTACAGTTGAGAAATCTAAGGTCATCAGAGTTCAAGGAACTTGTTCAAGGTTCTAAGTGTTGGAAAAATTCTAGTTTTTTTATTCCAAATTCTGTGGCCTTCCACCTATTAAGCCTCCTCCTGGGAAGACCTGGGGTAGGAAAAATGATACAACTCAGGAGAGAACTCCAATCCATATTTTCATTTTAATGGTAAGCACAATGGGCCTTATATTTGCCTGCATGCTCTGGACAAGATGAGTTAGTCAAATAATATGGACTGAGGAGATATGAAAATACCTCACTTGTCATCTCAATGGGCAAAACAATTCATGCTCACAATGGAAATTATATGGCTCTTCAGTTGTGGTAGTGTGATATTTCATATATGACTCTCTGCCATGGCTCCTACCTCTATACTACTAATTGTTCACCATTTATTATGAGCTGTTGCAGACTGCAAAGGCTACATTGCCTTGTACATTGTCTGAAGCACAGCAGGCTCTCTACAAATATTTGTTGAATGAATGAATGAACAGAGGTCAAAAAGGCCAAAGATCAGGCCTTCACCATTTGCCAAGGACCCCGAGAAGAATCAATAAATAACTAGGGAGTGAAGTATTAAATAGGATGAACAACAAATTGTGTATTATTTGAAAAACAAAGAGAAATTCAAGGAAGCAGATGTTGTGGTTACGCAAATAAGTCAAACTTTGTGACCTGAATAAAAGCTAATTTAAAATTGATTTGTGCTTTTAAGTACTTTTGTGCATTTTTTTTATTTAGAAAGTTTCTAATTCATGTCAGCATGTACTGCTCATTTTTCTATTTCATTTTGTTTTCTTGATTCTTTTCCCCAATGCTTATCTACAATTTCAACAGTCCACAATGAGGAATCACACCCCACAATACAGCCTTCTATCCTCTTGCTTGTTCTTCTCCTTTCAGCATTGATCTCAAGAACTAAATTTTTTTTCTACAATTGAAAGCAAATTGTCCCAAAGAAAATTTGTTGAAAACCACAGGAGTTGGCAGTTTCCATCTCTAGTGATATTGAACTATGGCAACAACAATCACAGCAGTGTGCAGGGTGAAACAAAAACAAGTAAATAAAATTAGCTTGAAAAATTTAACTGGAGGTGAGGATCCCATGAAAATAGAAGAGTAGAGAGAGGGGATTGAGGGGAATGGAGGAGAGCCAGGAAAAGGAAGGAAGGGTGGAATGAAATTGACCAAACTGTCAGATGTACATGCATGAATATAACACAGTGAATTTCACCTTTATGTATAACTGTGAAGCACTACTTTAAAAAAAAAACTATAAATAAATAAAAGGAAGACCAGTAGAGATAGGGAATAGGGGGAGAGGGAGAAGGGAGGGAAAGATGAAGTACTGGAGACTAAATTGGAGCAAATTATATTCCATGCTTGTATGATTGTATCAAAATGAACCCTAATATTACATGTAACTATAATACACTAATACAAAAAATCTAAGCAGAAGTCCACACACTGATTTTGGCACATCCAGCCACTTGTGAATGGTATAACCTATTAAATACCAAGTTTTTAATTGTGCAGACATAATAACTATTTCAAAGTCACCTAAGTGGTATATCTGTTGTTTCATTTAAGTCTTTATAGGCTTTCCATGTCTGAAACAGTGGGACAAAATGGGTTAAGCAGTGTGGATGAAGTTTTCTACAAAAAGAAATATTAATCTCCCATAGAAAGAGATTTTTTGATGCTCTAAAAATAATACAGATTTTAAGTGGTAATTTAACATCCATAGAAAAAAATAGAAAGGTGAGACGTGCTCTTAGACTTATTGACATTCAAATTAAATATGCAGGCAGGTGCACAGTGCTTGCTGGGGCCCAACACCAGCATATGAAGCCAGAGGACCCTGAAACCACCATCATCAGCTGCACCTTCAGCCTATCATTGGCTCTGTGAACTCGATGCCTGGGCCTGTCCTGCAGCCCAGCTGCAGCCCATCTCTGATGCAGGGCACTGTGGCAGAACCGAGTATAAACATTTATAATGTTAAATACTAAGATGCATGCTGAAGCTAAGTGATGTGGAGTGAGCCTGTAATCCCAACTTGGGAGGCTGAGGCAGGAGGATTGCAAGTTTGAGGCCAACCTCAACAAATTAGTGAGACTCTGTCTACTAATAAAAAGTAAAGGAGTGGGGTTGGGGGATATAGCTCAGTGGTACAGCACTCCTGGGTTCAATCTCCAGTACCACAAACAAAACAAAAAATGCATGCTGGGTGCAAAACGTGAATTCCTGCTTTGAAGACCAAGAGGCCTTTGATAGAAGCTGCTGGGCTGAGATGACCACCTGATCCACCTGGCCACATCCTGGAGGGTGAGCCTCAATGATTTTTGGTTCTCCCTGGCCTGTCTTTAGGGCAGTGGTTCTCAACCAGGGTTATTTTATCCCCAGGGGACATTTAACAATGTCTGGAGACATTTTGGGTTGTCATAACTAAGGGAAGGAGTACTTTTGGCATCTAGTGGGTAGAAGCTGGGAAGACTGCTTTTTGTCCTGCAGCGCACAGGATAGCTCCCCACATCTGTCAGCAGTGCAAAGGTTGAAAAACCCTGCTTAGGACAATAAGGCTGGCTTAGGAAACGCTTCCCCAGCACAGCAACTTCCTCAAGACCTCAAATTGGGGAAGTCCACACTGAGATCAGGGATCCCAGTGGGGCTGCTCCAAAGGCCCTTCTGAGGCTAAGAAAAAACACTGCTTCCTGCCAGTGTCCCTTCCAGTCTCACTTTTACATCTCCCACGTGAAATGGCCAACATAATACCTACCAATTAGTACTATGATGTGATTAAATGTTTTAAGGCATGTGAAGATGCTTTGTTAACTAGTTAAGTCCTGAACTAATATCAGCTGTTATGATGAATAAGGCTACAGGTATCCAAATGGTACAGGAGGGGTAGACCCTAAATTTTTGGACTCTGCACTGTGTGGGGTTGTCACCTCAACTCAGCTAATAAGTATGTGTCAGATGCTGGAGGTGGAAAAAAGACAGTCTACCTCTATACGGCAGCAGGAATGGAATGGTTCTCAAACCTTATCTAGCCCAGTGGCTGAGCAGAGCTTTGGAAGCAGGCTTCCCGGGTTCCCATCCTACTTCTACCACATACTAGATGTGTGAACTTGGACAAGGTGTACAACCTCGCTGTGCCTCCCATACTTTTCTGTAAAATGAGGATCATCGTATCTACCTTATAGTGTCCCAGTGACTGTGCCTGGCACACAGAAAGTATATCAGTGTGAGCTGCTGTTATTAATATCCCATGCTTCCCACAGGGCTTTCGACTCCATCTTCACCATACCCTCCAAAATTCATTTTGTCACAATTCACTTTTTGTAGTATAGCTACAGATTCCCTGAGGGTTAAGATCAGGACTGTCTTTGTAATGAGGCATCTCCACTCCCTACCACATTGTACTCAGAAACTTTCTGTACTCAATAAAAGAAAGGATGGATAAGTCCTCTGTTCCCAAGAACCATTCCACTTAGTGGAGGCCTGTCAATAAGTATTTGCAGCTGGGTGCAGTGGCGCACGCCTGTAATCCCAGCACTTAGGGAGGCTGAGACAGGAGAATCACGAATTCAAAGCCAGCCTCAGCAATGGCGAGGTGCTAAGCAACTCAGTGAGACCCTGCCTCTACATAAAACACAAAATAGGGCTGGGGATGTGGCTCAGTGGTCGAGTGCCCCTGAGTTCAATCCCTGTTGCCAAAAAAAAAAAAAAAAAGTATTTGCAAAGGAATGCTTGCAGTTATTAAAATAGGAGCATTTATGGATTCAGCAAGTATTTACTGGTCATCCACTCTGTGATATATGAATGAGACAGGAAGCCAGTGGAGTGATTTGAGCACAGTAGTGACATAACTTACACTTCAAAGGATCACTTTGTGTCATAAAGTGTATACCGGGATGCTGTGACATAGCAGATGAAAACTGCATTTGAGTTGAATCACAGGTGGGTGTAAGAAATCTCACCCTTGTTGGCCAGGGGGGGGATTTTCCATGGCCCAAGGCAGAAAACAAAGTGGGGGGAGACAGGAGGAAATGCGCTGGAGAGGGCAGCAAAGTCATGTCACAATGAACAGGTGCTGTTCCTAACGCATCCCTTGCTTTCATGGTCTTATTGGTTTTTAGTAGACAGGAACTATATTGAAGTAGAGCAGAAGTTACTTCCACCAGTATATCCTTCCACCAATATCTCTTACTTATTCCAGAGACTAGGAATACACACATCTTTTTTATTCCTGATCACAACAGAGGGACATTGTGGTCATCTGGGTGACAACAAAGCAGCATATTGGTGCTAGGGGAGTTTTGACCTTCCTCATACTCCAAACTACACTTCTAGACCCAGGGACTTGTGTATGCAGCAGCCCCCTCTCAGACATACTTGTCTGGGGCAAGAAAGGGGATAACAAATTTCCCTGGTTTCCCAAAGACGGATGATCTTATTCTTAGGGGTCTACTCTCTGTCCCAGCTTGTCCCATCATTGCTCCATTCATATAGCATCTCAGGCCTTCATGTAAGTCAATCCTGGGTGGTCTTATACCCTGGCCTTCAGCCATGCCTGAACATGTCTGAGTTCCCAGTTAGACTCTCTTGCTGGAATCTTCATGATTGTATAAATATGCCTACATCACATACAGGAATTATATACATCCATAGAAGTATTTGTTTATGTAGATGGCATGCCACATCTCACTGAGCTAATATTATAGGAACGTGTTTTTAAGTCTGCACGCTAGAGTTTCCATTCAAGTCCACATTCACAGGATTGGGCTATGAGAAAGAGCATTACTTCTCTATGTTAGTATAAATGTGAAACAAAGAGATCATTTCTATGTTATTATAGTTACTCTAGTTTTAGATTAATTGGGGAACAAAGGAATTTTCCATAAAGGTTTTGGCCATCCACTTGGAAGTCTATTGGCTGACAATATTTCCTTTCTCTTCCTTCTTTTGCTCATATTTCTTTTTTTTAACTACATTTCTACACAAACACTCAAATGTTCCATGCTTAGGACACAGGACATGTGATGAGAAAAAAGATAAACACAATGTGGGAGAGAGCGGGACAACTGGACCCACATCTGTTTCTCACTGGAATCCACATCAGCCCTTTCTCATCTCAGAGCCTTTGGCTCTGTTGCTGTGGATGACCTGCAGAAGATACTGCAGCTCTTGCTCCAGACTCACACTTGCACCTGGCCCAGGATTCAGGAAAGCTGAAGGAAGGGACCCTACAGATCTGGAGCATCAGGCTAGTTTGTTTCCCATACCAACAACAGAGACATTGAATCTGCAGAAACCTGCAAAAATTGGAACAGTGCTTGACCTAGTAGGACATTCCAAGAGTAAATACTGCTATTGTTCCACTTGGTTTTCCAAATCTCCTGCAAGTTCCTCTTATGGCCAACTCTAACTAGTAACATGTATGAAGGAGGTTATGGGTAGCTTCGTTCAACAGCTGAACTTTAACGTTGCAAAGCTGCCACATATGCCACCAGGCCTAAAGGTGACAGTGTCATCTTCTAGCACTGAGACTGCAGCTGTCCCTTTACTACCTCTCACCTGAGTCTAGCCTTCTCTTTCCAGCTCACTATGCCTGTTCACACCAGCACAGAGATGGCAGCAAGTCTGTAGTCTAAGCCTATGTCCAACAGAGAAGTGAGGTGCCCAAACCAGGGCTTCTCCAGGGAACTCTGACTGCCTATGTGTGACTGCCTGGGAAGCACCCCTCTTCACATGGGTTCACAGAAGAAAAGCATCTCCTTTCCTTGGATGGTGGGGACATAATCACCCCTCATTGTGACCACCAAACTCCTCCCTATTCTCTCTAATAGAATCCATGGGAGGGAGGGTGATAGTAACAGAGCCTGTTCCACCACTACTTGGTCACCTCTGGGGAAATACGTCTGGTTCTGGTCATTGGCAACTCCTCACAGTATTAGCAGTTGTCATCCCCAGCTTTCAGCCTTCACCTCAATTCCAGTCTAGCAAGAAAAGTTCTACTAAGCATCCCAGGTAATAGTTCTGCTTTGAAGTTTCCCAGACCCTAAAGCTCCTACTGTTAGGAACCCCAATTAAGGATCTTTTGAAGATGTACTTTTCCACAGAGAAGATGTATGGAAAAATAGATGAGTTCACTGTAAACCCAGCTATTATTCCAATTTCTGACACCTCAAAAGCAGTGGACATAAATAGAAAACTTGGGTGTTCAAGGCAGGTACACTAAATGAGAGATGAAGAAGAGAATAAAGCCTGTTAAATCTTTCACTGAAATGACTGGAATCCTTTGGGCATTCCAGTCGCTGGAAGGGACACTGGAATATGGGAGAAGCAGAGGGAAAAACTATCGTTGAGCCCTATTGTGGACCATATACCATCTGCCTTGATCCTCAATCTCCATGATGGGCATTCTTAGTTCCAAGAAAAGGAGAAGAAATTCAGAGAGTGAAGCAGCATCTCTAAATATCACACTGTTAATTAGGAAGAGCTAGCAAAGGAAAAATTCTTTCTACTATGTCTTGCTTCTTTCAAAGGAAGATAGATTAATAGCACACATTTCAGAATTATATATCATTGTCAGTTCTGCTGAATAGGTAGAGTTTCAATTGGAATGATGAAAAGGTTCTACAGGTGGTTGAGATTGAGAATGCACTTAAGGCCACTGAACTGTATATTTGAACACAGCTAAAACAGTAACTGTTATGGTAGATATATTTTACCAACATTTGCATGTGTTGCTGAGGATCAAATCCAGGGCCTAGTGCATGCTAGGCAAGCTTTACCATTGAGCTACACCCCAGCGCAACCACAATTTTAAAATACCCATTTAAAATATATATATATATATATATCAGATGACCCATGAATCCTCCAGACCCCTCGCCCTTCCAACACATGTATTGGCCAAGCCAATTTGTTTCTGTTTTCCCTTTAGCTTATGGGGATGAAAGAAATCAGTCTGCAGATAAGCTACAGTGGAAAGAAAGGTTTGAGCATATTATCTTATAAAGGAAACTTGTACCCCACACAGAAAAACGAATCCAATATGAATTCAGTGAGTCATCAATATGCATTTGGGAAAAGAAGTGAACACAAAACACCTACTCCTTTTTTTCTGATAAGGTTATGGATGAAGAAAAACAGAAAACTTCCTAAATTAGGTATTTATAAGAACAACACATGATGTCTTAAGCAAGAGACTCTCTAGCCATAGGCCAAAGAGATTATGTCTAAGTGTGAGTGTCCACATATTATAGGACTGGAACCCTAAGTCAGAAAGCAAGCCAGTTTGACACCTCAATGTATTTTAAATCAAAACCAAATATCTAAAGCCAAAAAGCTTCTGGAAAAGGAATCAGAGTATAAAGAATAAAACATGGAGACCAGAAGAAAATTACTTATACTTTTAAGCAAGACAAAATCTAAGTATAATTTCAAATTGTAAAAATTAAACCATTGCAGAATGATGATGAAGTAGAGAAGAAAAAAATATTCATCACCCTAACATCACATTATTATTTGTTTTTGAGCATTATTTTCCAAAGACTTAGTTTTAACTCCACTTTCTTTTTGCCATTACTCTACTTAGAAACTTTAAGTGGCTTCTGTTTTAGTCAGCTTTTTTACTGCTGTGACCAAAAGACCTGAGAAGAACAATTTTAAAGAGAAAGTTTATTTGGGGGTTCCCAGTTTCAGAGGTATCAGTCCATAAACAGCTGGCTCCATTCCTTGGGGCTTGGGGTGAAGCTAAACATCATAGCAGAAGAGTGTGGCAGAGAAAAGCAGCTCAAGACATGATGGTCAGGAAGAAAAGAGAGAGTAAAATATAAACTCCAAAGGCAGGCCCCCAAAGATTCCCAGACACACTCTACCTGCCTATAGTTACCACTAAGTTAATCTCTATCAGGGGATTAGTGCACTAATTAGGTTAAAACTCTTATAACACAATCAATTAACCTCTAATCCTTCTTGCATTGTCTCATATATGAGCTGTTGGGGGACACCTAATATCCAAACCATAATAGTTTACTAGTACTTAAAAATTCCTTAGCCTGTCATTCAAACATCTTCAAAATCTGATGCCAACATAAGCTGTCCATCTTACCTTCCACAATCTTCCTAATGAACTCTTTGCTCAAGTAAAACCATTTGGTTCACTGTCTCTGAAACCTACTTTGATCTTTCCCATACTTGTCCACATCTTTTCGGAACATCTTCTCACTCTTCTCTTCTCCTTTCCAATTTAAAACTGTCTTCTAAGATCCAGTTGAAATCTTTCCTCAGGCCTTTCCCCAGCCAGCCCAGCTGACAGTGAGTCATCCTTCTCTGGAAAGCCTTTAATAAATATTGTCCTTATAATTCACTGGACAATTAACCATTGGCTGATTTACAGTTTTTATTGTTGTCTTCAACATTTATGCAAATCTTTTTTTTTTTTCTTTTTTTTGAGGCAGGATCTATGTTGCCTGGGCTGGCCTTGAATTCCCAAGTTCAAGTGACCCTCTTGCTTTAGCCTCCTAAGTAGCTGTGACAACAGGCATGTGCCACTACACCCAGCTATGTAAATCTTTTTGTTTGCTTGCTTGTTTGTTTTTGATTTTGCAGTGCTAGGAATCAAACTCAGGGTATGTAAATCTTTATTGATACATTGTGTGTGTGTGTATTGTCTCCTCCATTAGATTATAAACTCAGGAGAGTAGTTACAGGTGCTCCTCAACTTACAATGGGGCTAAGTCCTGATAAAATCAACTTGAATTGAAAAAAAAAAAGGAAAATGTAGTGAATATGTCTAACCTACCAAACATCCTAGCTTAGCAGCACAGTGCATGGTAGGGAAACCATTGTTAGCATTCACAATTGTGTGGCTGAAGAAGCTGCAATTTGCTGCCCTTGCCAGAATCTCAACAGATTGTCTATAGTACCATATGCCACCAGCCTAGGAAGAGATCAAATTCAAAATTCAAAGTACAGTTTCTCCTGTGTGCATAGTGCTTTCACACCATTACGAAGTTGAAAAACTATAAGTTGAACCATCATAAGTCAGGAATATATATATGTGTGTGTGTGTATGTGTGTTGTGTATGTATATGTGTGTGTATGTGTGTGTGTGTGTGTGTGTGTATATATATATATATATGTATACAGTCAAGCAAGTAGCAAATTCCTGCTGGTGTGCCACTAGGTATGATGTTCTAGATAGACTAGGTGTTATCTGTCACACAAGAGACCGTGCAATTCACATTTTTGCCCCTCTGTGCATCCTTCCCCATCCCTACTTCACACAAAGAAAGGAAAAATTGCTGACTCACTATGAAATGTTTTAGAAGCTGTCATTTCTACCTTAAAGGTCAGTAGCATCATGGCAAGACCCCTCAACTTCACACCTTCTGTCTCCTGCATCCTGAGATAATTAGAATAGGTCAAGGTAAGTCTCTGTGGGCTGTCAAGCCTGGCCAAGTGTTCGTCTTTGCTTCTCTCTGCTTACAATGGGAAAAGTCAGATCGTTTGAGGCTTCTTTGTGGCTAGGGTCACCTTGGATTCAAGGGGGCAGAGGACAGAAAGGCCCACTTTGTCTTCCTAGCCTAAGCCACATTCTCTAACCCCCACCTCTGCCAAAGCAGCCCACAGGGAAGATTGCCATCTATATTTTCTTCTCTCTCTATTTCTCTTTCTTTCTTTTGTACCGAGGATTGAACCCAGGGGCACTTAACCACATCCCCGGTCTGATCTGATTTTTTATATTTTATTTTGAGACAGGGTCTTGCTAAGTTGCTGAGGGCCTCACTAAGTTGCTGAGGCTGGCCTAGAACTTGCAATCCTTCTATCAACCTCCTGAGCTGCTAGGATTACAGATGTGGGCCACTGTGCCCAACAGGCTACCATCTATTAATAAAGTCCTGCTTTGTTTCCCATTTGATTATTATTTCCTGCATATAAGCCCCATAGAAGTGTAGGAAGTCCTGAGCTCCTGTCTATAATATAATCTAATACTGGCAACAACTCACTTCTAACTTCTAATACTGTCTTTGTTTAATTACTGTAATAGTCTTTAAGTCTTTATATAACTTTTATAGCATCATAAATTGGTGACTAAAATCATCTCTGAATTGTTCAAAAGCAATTTCAAATAGTAAACAAAATAGCATGTAATTAAGTAGAAAATGTCCTTAGAATATCTTTATTTCATATCTGTGATCCCCCATCCTCACCACTTTAAAGGAAAAATAAGTCACACTAGAAAGGAAGGTAAACTGGATTAATGTTAATGTGGTGCACAATACAATTTTAGAGACACAGAAAATTTCACAGTCTGTTTTGGGAAAAGGAAGCTTTCTGGGCTTAGATGACTTTTCATAAACAAGAGCAAGCAACAAGAGGCAGCTCTGGAGCAAAGAGCTTTTTGCTCTTAACTTCCTGCTGTTTCTGTTATTGTGAGATTTTTACCCTATGCCCATGGGATTTCTGTATTATTACTAGCAAAGCTCTATTCCAATATTTTAAAATTTTATACAAAGCTGGGCATGGTGGTGCACGTCTGTAATCTCAGAGTCTCAGAAGGCTGAGGCAGGAGTATTGCAAGTTCAAGGCCAGCATCACCAACTTAGCGAGGCCCTAAGCAACTTAGTGAGACTCTGTTTCAAAATAAATAATAAAAAGAACTGGGGATGTGGCTCAGTAGTTAAGTGCCCCTGGGTTCGATCCCTGGTACCAAAAAAAAAAAAAAAAACTTACACAAATTACCAAGGCATCCTAAACTTTGCTCAGGTAAAAATGGACATTGCTTTAAGGGCACTGTAGTTTACAGAGGTAGCTAGAGCTGATGAGGCTGGTGGTGAACAACAGAGTCCAAAGCACTGAATGGAATGTTACGCGTCCGAAGTCACAAAACAGACAGCACCTGTTCTGGAATAGCGGATGGTAAAAAGGAAGCCTCAGAGCTTTTATCTTTAAGGAGATGGCAATCACATGCCATGAGAATGAATCAGCTATGACACAGCTTGAGAAGAGAGGTCCCAAATCCTCAGAAAGTCTCAGAAATGAACAGAGGGACTGTGGGAATTGAGAATTTGCCAGAAGCAGCAAGAAGGAAGGCATGTGCCTTCTGAATTGCTATGGCCATCCCTGTCCTCTTTACTGTCTTGCCAGCCAACATCCTCTGGATGCTGCTGACTGGATGATGTAATAATGATTGCACTGTTTGTCTTAAACACAATCTGAGTCCCACATTCCAGAATAGAATGTTTGCTTAAGTGAGGAAGAATAAACACTCCCAGAGGCAATCTGTGAGTGGTAAGATTATGATATTTTCTTCTTACTTTATTCTATCGATCAAAATCCCTGCAATGGAAGGTGCTACTTTTATAATTCTAAAGCACTAGTTTTTTTAAAAGGCTTTTAATTGCTCAAAAATTTATCTAAACATTGTATTTGTTTCTTCTTATTGTCTGGTGCTAGGATTGAACCCACTCCACCAGGTGTGCTCCACCACTGAGCTACACTTCCAGCCCCTAAACAATATATTTGAAGCTGTGGGAAGGGGAAGCACATCCTGGTGAAGTGTTGATCTGCAGAGTTGAAGAAGAGGGGATCTAAAGTCTATAAGTGCTTCAGTTTGGAGACATTTCCATTAGATGAACCAGTGGCCCAGTGATGTTATGGAGAAACTGATTACTTTCTCCTGTTGCCCCTTTCTGTTTCTCCTTTGTCCTAAACTAACTTCCCACAAACTAGCCAAAAAAAAAAAAAATTGCTGCAGAAGTTCCAACCTTTCCATCTGTTCACCACACCATCTAGGAGAGTGCTGTCTGATAGGAAGAGAATGCAAGCTGTCTTAATCTGTTTTGTGTAGCTAGAAGAGAATACCGAGAATACCACCAGTTGAGTAATTTATAAAGAACAAATTTACTTTCTCAGTTCTGGAAGCTGGGAAGTACAATATCAAGGTGCAGGCAGGTTGAGTTGTGAGAAGGCAGTGGCAGGTTAGTCATCTGGTAAGAGCTGCATGCTCTAGAGAGGAGGCAGGCTGTATCCTCACATGGCAGAAAGTGGAAGGGAAAAAGATAACAAGCTAAAGATGCATGAAGACTTGCATTAACTTCCCATTAATAAGGAAGACCCTCATGGCCTAATCCCTGGCAAAGGCCCCACCTCTAAGTGTGTTTTTTGTTGGAGAGGTACTGAGGATTCAACCCAGGGGCACTTCACCAGTAAACTACACCCCCAGCCTTTTTTTTTTTTTTTTTTTTTTTTTTGAGACAGTGTCTCACTAAGTTGCTAAGGCCTTGCTAAATTGCTGAGGCTGACCTTAAACTTCCAATCCTCCTGAGTTGCTGGGATTACAGTTGTACACCACCATGCCCAGCATTCACATCTAAGTACTATCACATTGACAGCACTTGAATTTTGGAGGGGACGCATTCAAACAAGCACCATGTGTGATTTTAAATTTTCTAGTAATCCCATTTTTTTAAATGAGTAAGAAGAAAAGGGTATAGTTAATCCTAATAATATGTTTTATTTAACCCAATATATACACACAAAGTATTTTTGTTGTGGTGGTGGTGGTAGTGCTGCTGGGGACTGAACCCAGGGCCTTAGTGCATACAAGGCAAGCACTCTATCAACTGAGCTATATCCCCAGCCCCACAAAGTATTATCTTAACATGTAATCAATAAAAAATTGGTAGATATTTTATACTCTTTTTCTTTTGCAGTAAGTCTTCAAACTCCAATGTGTATATATAGACCATCTCAATTCACAGAATGCATGTTTCAAATGCTCAATAGCCTAATGTGGCCAGTGGCTACTATTCTACCAGAACAGGTCTAGAAGAGGGAGCATGCTTCTGTCCCAGTATTCCTAGCCAGAGTTGACATTCTCTCTGATTATACTGAATTAGGCCCTATACCTAATTGGCTATATGCCAATGACCCTACACCAACATCAGATAGCTATGACTTTATACCAATGAATATAGCGGGGAGAATGGATTGTGCTGATTGGCTGAAATTTGGCATGTCAGAATAATGCCCCTCCCCCCAAAGATGCCCATGTACTAATTCCTGGAACCCATGGATGTATTCAGTTTAATGGAAAAGGAAAGTTGTAGATAGAATTGAGTTTGGTAATCAGGTGGTCCCAGTGAGATTATCCTGGTGAGCCCACAGTGATCACAAGCATCCTTGTAAGTGGAAGAGGAAAGCAGAAGAAAGAGAACCAGAGGGTGGGGGTCGGGAGACAATGTGAACTGACCAGGCTCTATGCTACTGATTTCAGAGCTGGAGAAAGGGAAGGGGAATCAGAAGCCAAGGGACACAGTCAGCCTCAGAAAGCTGGAAAAGGCAAGGAAAGGGATTCTCCCCTAGCTCCAGAAGAATCATATCCTTGCTGGCACCATGATCATAGACCAGTGAGATTAGTGTTGGGCTTCTTACCTCAAGAACTATAATAAATGCATGTTAAGACACTAAATTTGTGGTAATTTCTCACAGCAGTCTTAGGAAACTAAGTCAGTGATCCACTTCTGAAGTACACGGACTTCATGGGTAAAGAATGGAAACTCAAATTCTTTTGTTTTTATTATTCTTATGCGTTCTATTTTAGGTCTACTAGAGCTTTACTCTAAGTCATTACTAATGCAAAATAGCAGTTAGAAGAAAATACTAGCATAGGGTCAGAGACAAGAATACAATAATAAACAAAAATCAAGATAACAGAAGCTCATGAAATCTGTGAGAGACAAGTAGTTGCCCAATTTACAATAAAGAGTCAACTTGGAACATCATTGACAGAATTCCTTTTTAGTCAAACCTTTAACTTTACAAGTTAAAAGGCTTGTACTTAAAAAGTGAAGCCAATACTTCTGTATCCTCTTATAAGGTCATGATTGCAAGTCTTAGACACATAAAATTGTCTATTAAGGCATTTTACATGTCTTTATTAATCACTCTACTTACCAAAAAAAGTAAACCAAAGAAAATGTGACTGTATAGTTTTGAAATTTTCCCCCAAGAATCCAGGAGGTTCTGTTGTAGGTTTGTTTTTTGTTGTTGTTGTTTGTTTGTTTGTTTCTTTTAACCAAATATACTGTTTTATTCTTGGTTCATGTATATATCCATTTTTTAAATTTATTTATTCTGCTAAAGTATACATGACAGTAGAATGCATTTTGATTCATTGTACACAAATGAAGCACAACTTTTCATTTCTCTGGTTGTACATGATGTAGAGTCACATCATATGTGCAGTCATACATGAACCTAGGGCAATGATGTCCATCTCATTCTACCATCTTTCCTGCCCCCATGTCCCCTTCCCTCCCACTCTTCCCTTTGACGAAAATTCTTCCATTCTTTCCATGCCCCCTCCCCCATTATGGATCAGCATCCACTTATCAGAGAGAACATTCAGCCTTTGGAAACTCAAATTCTTAATGAAAAGAACTAAAAATTTTTATAAGAAAAGTTTAGGGTTCCAAAAGCTTGGTTTTAAGTATCAAAAAGTCATGAAGGAATCATGAATTTTGTGCTATCAATAGGACTCAAAAGAATATAAAGAACTGGACTCCTTCATTCTTTGGGAGACCAGATTTCCTAAACCAGGGGAAGAGAGTTGGAGATTAAGATGCTGATATCACCTAAAGGCATCCTTGCACTCTGTAGCTCTTTCATGCTCAATACCTGGAGAGTGAGCAAGATAAAGTCCCATATATATTTAGGAGGGTCTGAGAGTAGAGCCGTCTCTTGCCCCACTTTCTACCAGAACTTTAGGAGCCAATGAGGTAAGCTTGAAAAGAGAATGTCTGAGGCAACCTTTCCACTTTTCTCCAGCACCTGTGGTCATGACAATGAAGGTTTAAAGTATGTGCACCAACAACTGGATACCATAATAAGACCATGATAAGAACATTCATAGGCGTTGAGTCTAATATCTTAATGTATGCCAGGGCACAAGTACGGATCACAAAGCAAGATGGAAAATAATATATGCTAGTAGAGTAGCCTGTATGGACCCGGGACAAAGAATAGAGCCCACTGTCCCATCAACCTGACTCCAGAATTTAGAATCATCTCCATAGAGCTGGAGAAGTAGAGGAAATTTGCAAAAAGTCTGTGTATGGGCTAGGGTTATAGCTCAGTAGTAGAATGCTTGCCTAGCATGTGTGAGGCACTAGGTTTGAATATCAGCACCACATAAAAATAAATAAAAGTCCATCAACAACTATGTGTGTGTGTGTGTGTTTGTGTGTGTGTGTTGTGTATGGATACAGAAAAAATTCCAAGTCATCAGTTAAGTGAAGAAAGCAAATTGCAAGATATTTTGTGGGGCATGATCCCACAAGACTATTCAATTCTATGGAGAGAAGTAAATGTATATACAATATTTAAATGTAAATATACAGAAGAAATTTTGGGAAAATCTACTCCAAATTGCTCACAGTGGTAGAGAAGAATATTGGAGGCAGGAGGCAGGCATGGTAATTAAAGGTGGTTTCAGAATTACCCAGAAGGTGAGAAAATATGTAAGTGGGGGAATATTTTTCTATATCACTTAGATAATTGAAGATTATTTTTTAAAAATATCTACAGCTGGCATGGTGGCACATGCCTGTAATCCCAGTGACTCAGGAGGCTGAGGCAAGAGGATCACAAACTCAAAGCCAGCCTCAGCAAATTAGTGAGACCCTAAGCAACTTAGCAAGACCATGTCTGAAAATGAAAAATAAAAAAGAAGGCAGGCGCAGTGGCACACACATGTAATCCCAGCACTCTAGGAGGCTGAAACAGGAGAATCGTGAGTTCAAAGCCAGCCTCAGCAATGGCGAGGAGCTAAGCAATTCAGTGAGACCCTGTCTCTAAATAAAATACAAAATAGGGCTGGGGATGTGGCTCAGTGGTTGAGTACCCCTGAGTTCAATCCCCAGTATGAAAGAAAGAAAGAAAGAAAGAAAGAAAGAAAGAAAGAAAGAAAGAAAGAAAGAAAGAAAGAAAGAAAGAGAAAAAAAGAAAGACTGGTGATGTGGCTCAATGGTTGAGCAGCCCTCAGTTCAATCTTCAGTACCAAAAAATAATAATAAATATCTAGAGCTCTTAATCTAATAAATCTAATACAATCTTACATAGGCTAATAAAATCAGAAAGCACTGAAGAAGTAGGTCACTGGAGGTGTGCCCTTGGGTATTATATTTTGTCCCTTGCTCTTCCCTTTTTCTCTGCTGCCCAGGTGCCATGAGTTGAGCAGTTTTCCTCCTCTATGCACTTCCATGATGATGTCTTACCTCATCTTTGGCCCAGAGCAATGGAATTGACCAACTACAGACTGAGAACTTGGAAACTGTGAGCCAAAATAAATTTTTCCTCCTCTAAATTGTTCTCATCAGGTATTTTGAAAGCATTAAAAAAGTATTTCTTTGCATTTAAGCAGGTATATGGAACTTAGAGCCCTGTCTACACATTTTCTGATTCTTCCACCTTTTGTAGTCAGTTTTGTGTTACTATAACAAAATACCTGAGGCAATTAACTTATAAAGAGAAAACTCTTATGAGCTGGGGATATAGCTCAGTTGGTAGAGTGCTTGCCTCACATGCACAAGGCCCTGGGTTCAATCCCCAGCACCATAAAAAAGAGAGAGCAAAGTCTTATGTTAGTCAGCATTACATCACCATGATCAAAATACCTGATGAGAACAATTTAGAGGAGGAAATTTTTATATTGGCTCACAGTTTCAGAATTTTCAGCCTATAGTTGGTCAACTGCATTATTCTGGGCCAAAGGTGAGGTAGGAAGTTGGAAGTGCATAGAGGAGGAAAATTGCTCAGCTCATGGCAACTGGGCAGCAGAGAAAAAAGGAAAAGTAAGGGACAAAATATAATTCTCAAAGGCACACCTCCAGTGACCTACTTCTTCTAGTCATACCCTGCCTGCCTGTACTTACCACCAGTATTTCATTCAAATTATTAATCCATCAAATGGATTAATCCATTGATTGGGTTACAACTCTCATAATCAAATAGTTTCACCTCTGAGCATTCCTGCATTGTTTTACATATGAACTTTTGGGGTACACTTCATATCCACATACATCATATCCAAACTATAACAGCTTATTCTGGAGATTCCAGTCCAGGATTGGGTAGCCCCATTGCTTATGGACTCTGGCAAGGATAGTACATCATGGCAGGAGCTATCTGGGAGCAAATTGCTTGCCTCAAGAGCCAAGAAGCAGAGAGTGAGAGAGAGAGAGAGAGAGAGACACTGAGAGGCTAGGATTCCACAATGACTTCTGAGGTTATGCATCCCACAACCTATGGATCTCTCACTAGGCTCCACCTTCTAAAGGTTCACAGCACCTCCCAATAGTGCCACTCTGGAGACCAAAATTTTAATACTTGGACCTTTGGGAGACACTGCACATATTCAAACCATAGCACACCCCTACCTCTTCTCCCACCATTCTCCCTCTAAAAGAACTCCAAAGAGCAATTTGAAAGCCTTCAATATGCCTTTTCATCACTGCATAGTATTCCATCACATAAAGGCCTTATAATTTCCTTAACCATTCTATTATTTTTGTATATACACATTACTTTCAATTTGTCAAGATTATGAATTGAAAATAAAAGATTTGGATATACATCATTGGCCACATTCATAATTATTTATCTTTAAGGTAAGTTTTCCCAGAAAAGGAATATTGGGACAAATGTCAAAAATTTAAGAATGATGACCTTTGTTTTCTGTTGCTTAGAAACAATGGGCTAACTTAATCTTCCAACCAGTAGTGTTTCCTTAATCTCTGCATATAAAATAATATCTCTAAAGACTCACCTGACAGTGTGAGTCTCTAAACATAATATTGTTTCCTGGCCACTAATTGACAACAAGAGCAGGAGTGGTAGTAAATAGAACTTGAGATTAATAAATTTCAACACCCATCACTGGGTCAGGGATTTTAAATCTGGTTTCCAGTAGGGATAGTAGGAACATACCTCAACATTGTAAAGGCTATGTATGCTACACCCAAGACCAATATCATTCTAAATGGAGAAAAATTGAAAGCATTCCCTCTAAAAACTGGAAAAAGATAAGGATGCCCTCTTTCACCACTTATATTCAACATTGTCCTTGAAACTCTAGCCAGAGCAATCAGAAAGATGAAAGAAATTAAAGGTATATAAATAGGAAAAGAAGAACTCAAACTATCACTATTTGCCAATGACATGAGTTTATGTTTAGCATATCCAAAAAATTGCACCAGAAAACTTCTAGAACTAATAAATGAATTCAACAAAGTAGCAGGATACAAAAGTAACACCCATAAATCAAATGTGTTCCTGTATATCAGTGGTGAATCTACTAAAAAAGAAATTAGGTAAACTACCCCATTCACAATAGCCTCAAAAAATAAAATAAAATATTTTGGAGTAAATCTAACAAAAGAAGTGAGAGACCTCTACAATGAAAACTACAGAACACTAAAAAAAGAAATTGAAGAAGACCTTAGAAGATGAAAAGATCTCCCATGCTCTTGGATAGGCAGAATTAATATTGTCAAATGATCATACTACCAAAAGTGTTACACAGATTTAATGCAATTCCTACTAAAATCCTAATGGCATTCTTTATAGAAATAGAAAAGGCAATCATGAAATTCATTTGGAAAAATAAGAAACCCAGAATAGCCAAAGCAATCCTTAGCAAGAAAAGTAAAGCAGGAGACATCACAATACCAGACCTTAAATTATATTACAGAGCCACAGTAACAAAAATAGCATGGTGGGGCTAGGATTATAGCCCAGCAGTAGAGCACTTGCCTCGAATGTGTGAGGCCCTGGGTTCAATCCTCAGTACCACATACAAAGCAATAAAATAAAGATATTGTGTCCATCTACAACTAAAAACTTATTTTAAAAAAAAAACAGCATGGTATTGGCACCAAAATAGACACCAAAATAGACCAAAATAGACACCAAAATAGACCAATGGTACAGAATAGAAGACAAAGAGACCACATAAATACAGTTATCTCATACTAAACAAAGTCTCCAAAAACATACATTGGAGAAAAGATAGCCTCTTCAACAAATGGTGCTGAAAAAACTGGAAATCTATATAGAGCAAAATGAAATTAAACCCCTATCTCTCACCCTTCACAAAAATCAACTCAAAGTGGATCAAGGACTTATGCACTAGAACATAGACCCTGCACCTAATAGAAAAAATAAGTAGGCCCAAAACTCCACCATGTTGGCTTAGGAACTGACTTCCTGAACTAGACTCATAAAGCTCAAGAAGTAAAATCAAGAATCAACAAATGGGATAGAATTAAACTAAAAAGCTTCTTTACAGCAAAGGAAATAATCAATAACATGAAGAGAGAGCCTAAAGAATGGGATAAAATCTTTACTGCATGCACCTCAAAGAGAGCTTTAATCTCCAGGACATATATAGAACTCAGAAAACTTAACACCAAAAAATAATTCAATCAATAATGGGCTAAGGAACTGAACAGACATTTCACAGAAGAAGAAACACAACTGATCAACAAATATATGAAAAATGTTCAACATCTCTATTAAATAAATGCAAATCAAAACTACACTGAGATTCCATCTTACTCCAGTAAGAAGGGCAATTATCAAGAATATAAGCAACGATAAATGTTAGTGAGGATCAATGAGCAAAAAGGTATACTCATATATTGCTTGTAGGACTACAATCTGGTGCAACCACTATGGAAAGCAGTATGGAGATTCCTCAAAAACCTTGGAATGGAACCACCATTTGACCCAGTTATCCCCCTCCTCAGTTTATACCCAAAGGACTTAAAATCAGCATACTACAGTAATGCAGCCTCATCAATGTAGCTCAATCCATAATAGCTAAGCTATGGAACCAATCCTAGGTGCCCTTCAACAGATGAATGGATAAAGAAATTGTGGTATATATACACAATGGAATATTACTCAGCCTTAAAGAAGAATGAAATTATGGTATTTTCTGGTAAATGGATGGAACTGGAGAATATCATGCTAAACAAAATAAGCCAGTCCCAAAGAACTAAAGGCCAAATGTTGTCTCTGATATATGGATGCTAATTCACAATAAAGGGGGGGGCAGCTAGGGAAGAATAGAAGTACTTTGAGTTAGACAGAAGGGAGTGAAGGGACGGGAGGTGGTATGAAGACAAGAACGATAGTAAAATGAATTAGATATTATTACCCTGTGTGCATATATGATTACACAACTGGTGTAACTCTCCATCATGTATAACCAGAAGAATGAGAAGTTATACTCCATCTATACATGATATGTAAAAATGCATTCTGTCATCATGTATAACTAATTAGAACAAATTTAAAATATCTGGTTTCCATGGACAGATCTCTGAAAGTCAATGAATTGTTATAATTTTATGCAAATTTTGGAATTATGTGAATGTTTACTTTTGTTTATGGAGACAGTCTACCATTTTTATCAAATGTTCAAGAATTGCATTCTCCCTTTCAGCTCATTATAAACAAGTTAAACTGAAGGCCACCAGAAAAATCCTTCATTGGAGGTCAGGATTGTTTGTCCCAGTTTTTGCCATATAAAACTTTTAGAAAAGCTTGTATTACAGTTATACAACACATAAGTCTTTGAAGCACCATATCCAGGTCTGTGTGAGCTCTCCAGGAACTTTCTGCATAAAATTGTGTGATGGTAAGGGATGGAGAAAACTCAAGAGGCCATTTGGTCCAAATCCCTCATTTTACACACAAAGGTAAGAAGGCCTAGGTATGATTTAGCTGCTTGAAGTGACACTAGTAACAGTAAAGGGAGCATAGATAGAGAACTTGGTGGTCCAAATGCTTATGAAGAGGGTGCCATTTGACCACCTGCCTAACCGAACTCTCAGGTGAACCAAATTTCAATCTTTATCAATGAAAACTTCCTAATGTATTTAAACCGCCTTCCCTACCTAAATCCTGCAAAATGGATCTTTTCTTCTAATGGAGGATCTTTAGGGGACACAGAGTCACCATTCTAAATATCTCTGTACTGTGACTCTAATATAAGTAAATAATATGGGAAAGGGCTTTTACATAGAAGCTCATCCAGTACTAAATATCCAGTACTTGGGACTGATTATGAGAAGTGTGGTAGGTTCACTCAAATATTATCTCGAAGGTCTGGTAGTGGGCCCATCTAATCAGTATAGGGCAAAGATTGAGAGCGTTATGGAAAGTCAAGCCTCCTTCTCTACAACCTGCTTTGGCTGAATTTGCTGTTTTGTTTTGTTTTTCCATATTGCAAAATAGAAAGCTCTGGAATCCAGAGATTTGTTTACCATAAAACAATGAATGTTTTAAACTATTTTTTAATTAGTTAAAAAATGAAAGGTGTGTTTTGGTAAGAGAACACAGAGTTAATTTATCACAGTTCTTAGCACTTTTTCTAACCAAAGCAGATGATAATAATTATCATATTTTTAACCTATTGTTATGTATTTATTTATTTTAATATTGAGCTGTGTGGTTGGCATTTTCTCATTTTGCCTTGTTTATTTTATTTATTTATCACAATGCTGGGGATGAAACCCAGGGCCTTGAGCATGTTAGGCAAGTCTCTACCACTGAGCTACACTTCCTCACCTGTTTTAGTCAGTTTTTTCATCATTGTGACCCAAAGACCCCACAAGAACAATTAGAGGAGGAAAAGTTTGTTTAGCTCATGGTTTCAAAAGTCTCAGTTTAAAGATGACTGCTTCCATAGCTCTGGGCCCCAGGTGGGCAGAATACAATGGCAGAAAAGTATGGTGAAGGAAAAGAGCTCAGGATATGGCAACAGGAAATAGAGAGAGCTCTGCTCACCAGGGCCAAAATATTAACCCCAAAGGCATACCTCCAGTGACCCACCTCCTCCAGCCACTCCCTAACTGCCTGTAGTTACCACCCAGTAATGCATCCAAGTAACCCAATCATTTCACCTCTAAACTTTCTTGCATTGTCATACACAAGCTTTTAGGCAACACCTCATATCTAAACCATAACAAAGTCTCTATTCTCATTTTATACATTTTATACTGCATGATCTAACCTAGGGTCTCAATGAACTTTCCTTCCAGGCATTATATCTAAGTGAGGTGCCATGACCTTGATAGATGGTGGTATCTGAGTATGGTCTAGGTATCCTAGCAGCCAGTGTCCCAGGTTTTGACAAGCTTCTGCAATGCACAATAAAGAGAAAGACTACACAGGAAATGCAAGGAAGCTGGGTTTCCAGAGGACACAGCTGGCTACACAGGAAACAGGCACTGCCAGAGGCCAGGATCCTCCCAGTACCTAAAGAAAGGGGCCATTCCCTGGTCCAGCTGAACATCAGCTAAACATTGTGGGCTTCACTTAGCAGTCTGAGCCCCTAAGTAGAGTCATGGTGACAGGAATCATAGAAGGGCAGGTTTCTATGTTTTGTGATCTCTACACAATGAGTTACCTAGCATGGAAAATAAAAATCCCTGAGAGGTAAAAGACATGCAAATGTTACAATTGTCCTTTTATGGGTTCTATTCTCCATACCCCCATCTGCAGTTTAGAGCCCTGTGGATTCACCCAGTCTTATCCCCTTTCAAGCCAAATAGATAGAGAGAATTCAGTCCCCTCAGTGCTACTTCTACGGAAAAACCCTGGCAGTGCTTTCTGCTCTCCTCTCAAGGGTGTAGTGGAGATAATTCAACCCAGTCAGCAAAGTATTGGGCCACCAAATGGCTTCAGTTCTAAAAACTGAAAAAAGCTGAGCCAGTTCTGAATAGAACCCTGAAATCGGACGCATTTATGTTTTAGTCCTCTCATTTCTTCCCTTTGTTCAAATTTGAATTTTATTTTTTATTAAAAAGCACATTACATAGTTTTAAAAATAAGTACTGCTAGAGTGTTAAAGAAAAACCATTGTCCCTGTTGTATTCCTCCTCATTTCTGATACCCCTCTTTTAGTTGTTTTTTGCATCTACTTCTCATTTTTTAAAAATATAACCCTATCCAGCAATTTCTAAATTTTTCAATTTTAGATGTCAACTGCTGGCTTTCTAGTATGAAAGATGAAGATCTAGTCACTTTTTAAAAATGATGAAAATCTTAGAGAAACAATTACACGCGTACCCAAGGAGATGAATACAAGTCTTTACAGCATGGTTTATTATGGTAGAAACCAGCCACAACCATGTGCCCAGCAGAGGAGAATGGATAAATAAGACTTGCCTGGCAGTACTACTCAACAGTTGTAAAAAGAAAGAGGTAGTCCTCTGTGGATGGGCACAGAAAGAATTGAGTAAAAAGAGAAAATTACAGGACATTATATAGAGTATGACTCCAAAAGAGTGCTCAACTCCTATGGGAACAGAGAAGTCAGCATATGTACAATATGTAAATGTAAGCACACATGGAAGAAAGTTTGGAAAAAAATCTACTCCAAATGCTCACAGTGGTGGAGAGGGCTATTGGGAACCACGATTGTTATCAGGTAGTAGTAATTAAAGATAGTTTCCAAATTCTCTGGAAGGTGAGAAATATTTTAAGTGGGGGAGTATTTTTATATATCACTTAGGTAACTAAAAATTAATCTGTAAAAAAAAAAAGAGAAAAAAGATAATGACCTAGAGCTTTAATGTACACTTGTCTCCCATATACATTTCTCCTGCTGCTCATAAAATTTGATTAAATCAGTGTTTGGGGTCTCCATAATTCTGACCTTTAATTTTATTCTAAGCTGAGGCAAAACCTGTCAGAGAGAACCCCCTTGATGTTCTCTTCTTTATTCATTGCTTCATTCCATTTAGTGGTTTGCAGGGAATAACCAATCTTTCTGTTTTCACCCAAAGTCCATTTCTTCACTCTCCAGTCATCTCTGGCTCCTCCAACGCCTTGACTTGTGTGCATTCTTAGACTCTGTGAGATGATAAAATAAAGTCTTGAGTCATTTCCCCTTCCAAGGGTACTTGCACAATTTTATTAGGAAATGCTGAATGATAAAAACTGTGCAGGACCCAAGAAAGGAGTTTGTAAGGCAGAATTTCAGGTGCTGGGGGAGGAGTTTGCAGACCTGGGCACTTGGGTGGCATCCTTCTTGTTTTCTCTGTTCTACCTGTGAGAAAGGAATCCTCAGGGGAGGCCAAGTGAGAAGGACAAAGGAATCCAGGGCCTCTGAAGGAGGACTGGTTGGCTAGAACTGGCCAGTCCCTCCCATGGCTTGCTAAATAGAACTGTTAAGTAAACTGCAGTCCCATGAGGTCATTTTGATAGGTGGAGGAGGCAGGGAAAGAAGTGGCTGTTTGCAGTTCCAGGTCAAAGGTAGCTTGAAGAAAACATCATTGGCACATTCTTTTCCTGAGCTCAGTGTCATCTTTGTTTTCAGTGTTCCCAGGGAGCTATCTGAGCAGCACGCCTGCCCATGCCCCACCACGCAATAAAGGCTGTCCCTGGGCAACTTGGACTGAGAGCCCACATTCCACTCCTGTTCTTTATCAGAAAAACATTCCTGACTGAAAGGGGACAGATCAGTGAGAAGTGCTGATGGGCAGGGGTCTCGGCTGACAGCAGAGAGGGCTGGCCCCAGATGCAGGGGTGAGTGGAATTCTGAGGAAAGGGAACATTTGGGAGAAGTCGGGCTGGTGCAGTGTGAGAGCAGAACACTCTGGTGTCTCCCTCCACCCCCCACCCCCACCTCATTTGTCCACAGCAGGAGGGAGGGCAGCCACAGGCCCATGTCACAGCGTCCTCTAGCCTACAGACATGCTTTGACTTGTGCAATGTTCAGTGAAAGAGCTGAACACAGACTCTTTCGACTGGAAACATGTTCTCTGTTTAAAAAATAAATAAATAAGAGGAAGATCTATTGGTGAAAGGGCAAAGAGAAAGGAAGAAGTGGATTCAAAGGTCAATCATATATCACAGAATAAAGAAAATCTCTTACATGTCTTTAGAAATTCCCTCCCCCTTTTTCCTGAGAGGTTTTTTTTGTATTCTCAGATGAGATCTTAATTAAATAATATTTCCTTTTATGCAAGCACATTGGTTCTGTTCATAAAGGAAAAACAGACATTGTTTTTCCTGGCCATGAATGGTGTGGGAAGGATTGTTCACACACATACACACAAACACACACACACATATGCACCACTGTGCACTTTGCAAACTCAGCCTGTACAGGGATGGTAATTTGCTTCTAGAAAGTGTTTCAACTGCTTTTCTGAGGCCTCAGGTCGAGTTCTTTTCCATGTTAATGGCCTTATTGGACAGGGGCCATGTGAGTAGGAGATAGCCAGCCTCAATGATTCTTCTTTGACCATTACCTCCTCTTAGTCATTCCCAGAGGGCAAGGGTTCTGAGATTCTCCTGTCCTTTGTTAGTAGGAACAATCTGTTATAGTCTTCCTCAGCTCTCAGCAGAGGGCTTCTCTCTCTCTTGTACTGGGGATTGAATCCCGAACCCTGGGCATGCTAGGCAAATAAGCTACCATTGAGCTATATCCCCAGCCCAGCAGAGGGCTTCTGGAACTCCACCATGCACGTGAATAAACTGAGCATCTTGTTAACAATGCAGATTCCACTTCAGGAGGCCCAGGCCAGGGCCTGAGAGTCAGCATTTCTAATTAGTTCCCAGTGGTCACCAGTACACAGGTGCAGACAGTACTCTGAGTAGCAAAGCCCTGGAGGACCTTGCTCTAAAAACACATCTCCAGGAACACTGAAGAATTTGTTCTCAGTCCCCTGGGCTTCTATGGCTCCTCCTCCTCTCCATGGCCTCGGTTTTTCTGGACTACCCTGGTGCTCCTGCTCAGCATTCTGTCCTGTGCTACTCGAGGACTGAGTGACATCATACACACTGCCTTCTTGCTTCTCACTGAAAGCTTATCAAATCCATAGTAATAGTGGCAATCAGCTAAACTCTGTGGCAGGTATTATGCTAATTAGGTACTCCAGATACATTAATCTTTCCTAATATGGTATTTGACCATGAT
This sequence comes from Geosciurus inauris, assembly GCA_004024805.1. Taxonomy (NCBI): domain Eukaryota; kingdom Metazoa; phylum Chordata; class Mammalia; order Rodentia; family Sciuridae; genus Geosciurus; species Geosciurus inauris. Next base: position 81,830 of record PVHX01005418.1, on the reverse strand, counting down.
ATCCCTGATCTAGGGAAGGACACCAAGGCTGCCCAGAACTTAAATGACTTGGATGTGAGGTGTCCCCCAAAAGCTCATCTGTGAGACAATCCAAGAAGGTTTAGAGGAGAAATGATTGGGTTATGAGAACCTTAACCCAATCAGTGAATTAATTACTTGATAGGGATTAACTGAATGGTAACTGAAGGCAGGTAGCATGTGGTTTGGGGATATATATTTTGTATATATCATTGGGAATGTGGCTTGGGGTATATATTTTGTATCTGTTGAGTGGACGTGTGCTCTCTCACTCTCTTTCTCTTTCTCTCTCTCTCTCTCCTCTCTGATCATCATGTGAGCTGCTTCCCTCTGCCACACTCTTCTGCCATGATGTTCAGCCTCACCTTGAGCCCCAAGGAATGGAGTCTGCTGTCTATGGATTGAGACCTCTGAAAGTGTGAGCCTCCAAATAAATATTTCCTCCTCTAAAATTGTTCTGGTTGGATCTTTAAGTTGCAGCAGTGAAAAAGTTGACTAAAACAACTTGCCCAAAGTCACACACTAAGGGCAATGGAGATGGGGACCCTAATTGCTGCACTGTGCTTCTGCCCCATGAGCAATGTAGATGGCAAATGCCTAGAGAGATCTGAAGAGCAAGCCTCTTTGTGGACTCTAGGCCCAGCTCTGGAACCTGTGCTTAATTTCCCTACTAGTACGACCCTGACCTCACCGAACAGGACTCTCCGCAATAGAGCACTGGAGCTGGGACTGAACATGAGTGGAGCAGGGTTATCTTACACACTGGCTGCAGGCAAAAAACAAAAGGGGTGATAATCTTCCCATCATGAGGATTTGTGAAAGATGAAGCCCCAGAGGAAAATGGGCTTATCTCAGTGGCCCTTAGATAACCTTTGCTTCTACTTTCAGCTCTCAGTCAACTCTGGCATGCCTTTTATTCCCCCCACTCCGGAACACTATATAAGTGAGTCAGGGAAGGAGGGAAGGCATTTATTTTCTTTGGAATATTTAATTCTCAACTGTCTGCTGCAGTGACTGAAAAAGAGACACAGATCCCCTGTTCCCAAACAAAGCAAAGATTAAAAGGTTAGGAGAGCCCTTGTTATCTTATATGAACACACACAAATATGCACATACATGCACAAGCTGCATACACATGCATATACACACACAAAAGCACACAACTTGCCAAGCAAATAAAGGATTTGAGGGTAGGGGGAGAATGTGCCCACACTTGTGAAAATGGTCTTTTAAAAAGAATTGGGGTGAATTCATCCTCATTGTCTGCTTCCTCATCATTCATGTAAATCTTGAGCTACCTCTAATTTCATTTAATGTATTTGTCAGCTTCTCTGTGTAGCAAGATACCTGAGATAATTAACTTATTAAAAGAAAAGGTTTATTCTGGCTCAGTCCATGAAGAGTTAGCCCCATTGCTTTGGGCCTGGGGTGAGGCATATTATAAGAGAAGAATGTGGCAGAAAAAAACTGTTCACTTCGTGACTAGGAAACGAGAGAAGAAGGGACCAGGGTTCCATAATCCCCCTTGGGAGAATGCCCCAATGACCCTAGGTCCTCCCACTAGGGCCCACCTTTTAAAGGTTCTACCACTTCCCAATAGCACCACCCCAGAGTCTATGGCCTTTGGGGGACATTCAACATCCAAACTACAGCATTAAACCCACTATGGAAATGATCACCAGTGCTCATCTTTTTTTGCCATTCTTGACTCTCTATAGCTTAATCTGATCTCTCCACAGAGTGCCTGAGAAATAAACTATCCTGTCAAGTTCTTTTTTTTGGGGGGTGGGGGTTGTACTGGGGATTGAACCCAGGAACACTTAACTACTGACACATTCTCAGCCTTTTTTTGTATTTTATTTATTTAGAGACTGGGTCTCACTGAGTTGCTTAGGGCTTCGCTAGGTTGCTGAGGTTGGCTTTGAACTCTCCATCTTCCTGCCTCAGCCTCCCAAGCCATTGGGATTACAGGCATGTGCCACTATACCTGGCTTCAAGTTCTTCGTTTTTTGTTTTTTGTTTTGGTTTGGTTTTTGTTTGTTTATTTGTTTGGTACCGGGATTGAACTCAGGAGTACTCGACCACTGAGCCACATCCCCAGACCTATTCTGTGTTTTATATAGAAACAGGGTCTCTATGAGTTGCTTAGCACTTCGCCATTGCTGAGGCTGCCTTTGAACTCATGATTCTCCTATCTCAGCCTCCCAAAGTGCTGGGATTACAGGCACATGCCACCGCGCCCAGCTCAAGTCCTTGTTTTGACACCTCACTTTATTCATGATCTGACTTTTTCAGCAGGAGGACATTTCCCTCCCCCTATTCTCTACCTTTCTAAGGGCTTTTCCTTGTTCTTGTGCCTGCCAATTTCTTTTCCTGGCAACTTTTTCTGTCACCAACTCAGCAACCTCCATGGACCTCCACACCATCTATTTACCATTCTCTCCAAAACCTTCTTCCTTCCTCCACTCTCTAGGATCTTCTTCAGATGTCCTAGTCTCTCTTACCTCCCTATTCTAGAAACACTCATGAATATCCTTTTTTTTTTTTTTAATTTTTTTTAGTTGTAGATGGACACAATGTCTTTATTTTATTGCTTTGTACGTGGTGCTGAGGATCGAACCCAGGGCCTCACGCATGCAAGGCAAGCGCTCTACCGCTGAGCTACAATCCCAGCCCCATGAATATCCTTTTCTTACCATTGCATGACCTCTGCAGTTCTAGTGACCTTTATCTCCACTCATTTTATATCATCAAGACACAAGTAGATGATCACAGGAAACCACTGCAGCCCCACTCTGGGTTCCTGGGGTTCTCCTCTCTGCTCTGTCTGCACTGTCGCACATTGCCTTGCCCCCGATGAACCCATCACTTCCTCTGTTTCCTCAGTGTCCTCCTTAATTTACTTGCATCTTCACCTAGTGCTAAAATTTAAATGTGGTTTGCCTTTTCCAAACCATATGTTGAAATTTGATGGCAGTGTTGAGATGTGCGCCCTTTTAGAGATGGTTGGGTCATTCTGAGGGATTCATTCCTGTCTGCAGGAGTGGGTTTGTTTATAACCTTAAGAGTGGGTTGTTATAAAGGTGCCCTTCATGTTTTGTTTTTCTCATATTTACCTGCTTGCCCTTCCTCTCTCACCAGAAGCCAAGCTTGTGCTTTCTCGAATTTTCCAATCTCCAGAATTATGAGTCAAAGTAAACCTCATTCCTTTAGAAATGACCCAGTATCCAGTATTTTGTTATAGCAACAGAAAATAGACTAAGACACCCAGCCTAGAGACTGCCCACAGTTGAGCATCCGATTTTCCCTGATGAGCAATATATTCCCTGCCCTCATCATCTCTGTGAGGTTCTCCCCCAATATTCATTTCTTTGAGTGTCTCCTTCAGGAACCTCATGAGGCCCCTGCTCTGGGTAAGCTGCACCTTCCATCTTCCCTCCTCTGCTTTCAGGACAGCAACCAAGGCACCTGGTAGCTTTACTTCTAGCTCTTACTTAAACTCCATGAAGGTTTTCACAGCTCTGGAAATCTTCAGCCACCTCTTTCTCATAGTTTCACTGAGCCCATCACATCTTCAGTTCCCAGCCCATTTCTACGTCCTATTCTTTAGATATCCTTCTTTACTCAAAAATCTGGTGATTATCAAAAGTGAGAGGGTTCTTCATTTCCTTTCTCCTTGTCAGCCTTCTCCTAGCCACAAGATTTGTTATTTTAAACTTATAACACTGTAATACCCTCAATTGCATGACCCCATTCTCTCCTTCATTCCAAAGCACTGGTAGATTTATTACTCATAAGACCACATTCCTCCCTTGTTTAAAAATCATATATTCCCATTATCACCAAAGAAAATCTAAATGATTTTGACCTGCATGCATGATCATTTCCCATATATACCCCCATTTTGTCTGCCATTAATCTTTGCCCATGTGATTCTCCTAGTTCAAGGCCTTCTCTCCCTCTTTGCCAAATGATAAAATCTCATCTTGCCTTAGAGGCAAGCTCAAAAGCCATGTTGGCTAAGAAGTTGCCCCTAAACTCTCCTGCTTGAAGTGATCTCTACCACTGTTACTTTTATTTTATTCAAATTTCTTGAATCCTCTTGTAGTATTCATAACTTTCCACCCTATTCTAGTGTTAATACACGGAATTATAAGTTATTATAAGTCCCTTAAGGGCAAAGCCCTGTTCTATACATCACTCCATAGCTGCTGCTGGTTAGCATAGCTTGAGTCAGGGGTCTCTACCCTTTTGGGACAGTTAGCCAAGATGTGGCCCATGGTGGGATCATTTTATTGGGCAGACTCCTGGTTCCACATATTGCACATCTCTCAAAATGTGGTATACTGTATACATGGGCCTTTAGGGGATTTGACATTCAAACCACAGCAGTAGTCAATCACTGCTTAGTGTGACTCATTGTCATTTTAACAATGTATCTTCTTCTTGCCTATTTATTAAAGCAGGACTTCGAAAGTCCCAGTAGTCAACCTAATTGGGTGTGTGCATGGTACTGGAGATTTAATCCAGGGGCACTGAGCTGCATCTCCAGCCCCTTTTTTATTTATTTTTTTAAATTTTGAGACAGAGACAGGGTCTCCCTAAATTTCAAAGATTGCCCTAGAACTTGCAATCCTCCTGCCTCAGTAGCTGGGATTACAAGTATATGCAACCATGTGCAGGTGTCAATCTATTTCTAACTAGAATATATACTTGAAGGAAATAAGATTTATTATTATTATTATTTGTGTGTGTGAGAGAGAGAGAAAGAGAGAGAGAGAGAGAGAGAGAGAGAGAGAGAGATTGATTCTGGGGATCAAACCCAGTACAGGCTAGGCAAGTACTCTTCTACTAAGTTACACCCCAGTTGTCTTTCTCAAAGTACCCTTAAAATCAAACTGTCTCCTAATCTAGACAGATCTTAACTCCAACCAAATGGTTGATAAAGTTTCCACATATCAAGCTTCTGATGAAAAATGGCACCAAGTCTACAGTTGCCTTTTTTCATTATAGTTCTGTTATTATACAGTTCCTCAGTATTTTTATTGATTTCTTCTCTTTCAGATCTATCCTCATCTACATCTTGATTCTGAGCATTTGTAGATTTGATATGCTATATGAGAGTATCTTTGTTTCTTCTGTCCACATTTTTAGGCCATATATTTCCCTACATCATTATTTGTCATAAAAAATGAGGTGCATGTTCCTTAAGATCAGTTTTTCTGGCATGGTCCCCTGGGCCAGAGCTGCGTGACTCAGATTGGAAATGTGTCAAGTAGAGTTGGTTTTGTTGCTTTGAGCTTTTTTACACTTTGATATTTTTGATGTCCAGATTGTACATTTTTACCCCTTTAATCAATACCACCTACTTCAAAAGTCAGTAACTAAACTGCCCAGAACCATAAGTCCTGGGGGCTTTGAAAATTGAAGAAATAGTAAGAAAAATCTTTTGTTTCAATTGAACAAGCAAAGAGGGAAGAAATGTAAGAATATGATACAGTAGACTTTTAACACCTTACACCATGATCAAACATCTATATGAAAAGGAGATTAGTTTATTCAGATGACATACTGGCCGTATATATAGATAATGAATTTTTCCCCATACATTTGAGTTGCCCAGATTTAACAAATAATCATATAAGATGCTCCATTAAGTTTGAATCTGAGGTAAACAATGCTTTTCTTTCCAAAATATAACTACATTCCATGCAATACTTGGGACATACTTGTGGTGATTAATTTTATGTGTCAACCTGACAGGCCAAGAGGTGCCCAGATATTTGGTTAAACATTATTCTTGGGGTATATGTGAGGGTGTTTCTGGATGAGATTAATAGTTAAATCAGTAGATAGAATAAATCAGATTGCCCTCCCCAATGTAGGTGGGGCCTTATACAAATCATGGAAGACCTGAATAGAATAAAAGCCCAAGCAAGAGGGAATTTGCACTCTCTCTGACTAACAATCCTTGAGCAGGAATGTCCATCTGCTGCCTTCAAACTCAGGCTGGAATTTCAGCAATGGCTTTCCCGGTTCTCAGGTCCTTAGACTGTAGATCTAGGAACTTCTCAGCCTCCATACATGTGAACCATATTGCTATGATAGATGATAGAAATGGATGATGATAGATAGATAGATAGGTAGATAGATAGATAGATAGATAGATCCATCTCCTATTTCTCTGGAGAACCCTAATATCATATTTATACTGAAAAATTAAAACAAAATTTTAATTAAAAATTTTTAAATTGTTTATGTGAAATTGAAATTTAACCACATCTTGTGTTTTATCTAGAAACCCTAACTGATCAGATAGTTTGGCTTTATAAAGACACTGTGAATTTTGCTTTTAAGGCAATAATGATTTGAAATTTATTTTATTTATCAACACATTAATTGTACAAATTAATGGGTTTCACTGTAACATTTCCTTACCTGCATTTATTGTGAATTGATCATATCCACTTTCCTATCATTATTAATGATGTTTAAACGTACATATTTATGGAAATTAAGCTCTTCCCATAGTTAGTCTACCATCCTTCTAAAACTTAGGCTGTTCTTCTGTGTTTCAGACTGTCTTCTGTATGGCCCACACCATTAGCATGGGACCCTAAAGAGTCCTAGGTTGACAATGGATAAATTGAGGTGATGCTCTATTTTGTTAGTGTGCCCTTTATTACTTTGTTTGCCTCCAGCTTTCAATACATTGTAGTGCTTTGTTCAATGTCACAGCATTTGATCTTCTTTCATGCTTCTAATTAGTGGTGCTGCATTCATCTACTCTAGGACCTAGTAATATGTGAAGCATGTTACTAGGCTCTCTGAGATCTACAAAGATTTATACAATTCATTCAAATTACACGATTCATTCACAATAGGCTCTTTTTAATTGAAAGCCTATTGTGCCAGGCACTATTGAAGGTGTGGAGAGTGTTATATGGAGTTCCCACCTTGAGGGATACATAGTTTTTTAAAGAAGGACATATCAGAGTGTGGTGAAGGGAACCAGGATCCTCAACTCAAGGGTCATGCTGTTCTGTTAACTGCCAGGGGTTCGTTTCACTGAATGGAATACATAAGCTCAATTTCTTAATATGACAATGAGACCTTTAAGAGGTAACTGGAAGAGGTGGGTTCTAGTGGGAAGAAAGAAGGTGACTGATGAGGTAATAGGCAAAGCTTCTGCTTGGTGATGTGTATGGAATGAACCCTCTTTCAAGATTCCATACAATCTTCAATTAAACATCAGTTTTCTCATTAATGTACTGTGGGATTGGATATGTTTGGGATGATATGACAAAGAGTTGAGTACGTCCTCATTGTGGATGTAAATTAAGGCCCTTAATGGGTGACCGAACCTATCTGAATGACATTGTGTGGATCCTCATTTCACATATTTGATATAAGGCAAAAGATTCGGTTGTATTTCAGGTTCAGTTGTTGCTAAGAAAACTTCATCATCCATGTAAATACTAGGATTTTTCTGTGAGAGAGTGAAGATACTCCTGGTGTGAGCCACAATAGCCCTTGGCATCAATTAAGTTTCTTTTGTTTCAAGCAAACAAAAGGCTGATGAAGCAAGAAAAAAAGAAAGGATGTTAGGGGAAAAGATTGGTGGTAGAATGTCGTGGAGACACATGGGAGAGCTCACAGACTCAAAGGAAGAGTTGAATGGTCAGGTCTTGGGAAGGACAGGAGAACAGGAAGCCAGGGTTCTTCTAGGGGCCAGAGCTCATGGTTATTTTTCTAGGCTACTGCTGTTATGTGTTTCAAAACTACTTACTTATCATCTCTGTCCATGTTTTCATCTCTTTCATCTCTTACTTATCATCTCTGTCCATGTTTCTCTTTGCAAGAGAATCTAGTTAGTATAGCTTAAGTCAGGGGTTTCCACTCTTTCAGAACAGTTAGCAGGGATGTGGGCCATGATAGGATAGTTTGATTGGGCAGACTCCTGTTTCCATGTCTTGCACATTTCTCAAAAACACGTGCAATGTTTATACTGTTACATCCTTCTTTTTTATTAACTGAGAGTTTTTAATCATTCTAACCCCATCTCACAACTACTAATTTGGAAATTATAGATTCTTTCTGTTCTTCTAATGGTTATTCTAAAAATTCCAACTTGTGTAATATATCCAAGTTAATCAATGCCTGTACTATTTCCCAGTCAATACAAAGATCTTAGAATACTTAAAGTCCCTGCCCCCTAACTACTTACAAATTATTATTTTTATTTATTTTAATTCAAATTTTAAAACACAACCAAAATTATTAATGAATATATATATATAGTCAATATTTATTTGCATTTACTATTTTCTTTAATTTTCACTCTTTTTTTTTAAATATTTAATTTTTAGTTGTAGGTGGACACAATAGCTTTATTTTATTTTTATGTGTTGCTGAGGATCGAACCCAGTGCGATAGGCGAGCACGCTATCACTGCGCCATAACCCCAGCCCTAATTTTCACTCTTTTATATACCTCAAATATTTCATTTAGAAGCACTTTCTGTCTCAGGTATATCCTTTATCACTTTCTTTGACAGGTTTTGTTAGTGATGAAAATCACAATTTTTATTTATCTGGAACATTTGTTTATTTTGTCCTTATTCTTTGTGTTTGCCAGCTTTTTGTTGATGTAATCAAAATACTTGACAAGAACAACTTAGAGGGGCTGGCATTGGAGCTCAGTAGTGTAGTGCTTGCCTAGTTTGTGTAAGGCACTAGGTTCGCTCCTCAGTGCCACATAAAAATAAATGAATAAAATAAAGGTATTGTGTCCATCTACAACTAAAACTGTTAGGAAAAAAACAAAGAACAACTTAGAGGAGGAAAAGTTTATTTGGGGCTCATGGTTTCAGAGGTTTCAGTCCACAGTCAGCAGAACTGCATTGCTCTGGGCCCCACATGGGGCAGAGGCGCATGGCAGAGGAAAGCAACTCAGGACGTGGAAGCCAAGAAGCAGAGAGAAAGGAGGAACTAGGGGGATAAAAAATAATCCCCAAGGGCATGCCCTCAGTGACCTACCTTCTCCAACCACACCCCACTTTCTTATACTTACCACCCAATTCATCTTTTCAAATTTTTAACCTATCAAATAGATTAATCCACTGATTAAGTTACAGCTCTCATAATCAAATCAGTTCATATCCTGCACAGGATCTTTTGGGAAACACCTCGTATCCAAACCTAGCATCAGCAAATTTTTTTAGTACATCAGAGATGTCATATAACTGTCTTTCTAGCTTCCATTGTTTCTGTTAAAAATCTTCTGTCAGTGTAGCTCCTGCTCCCTTGAAGGCAATATTTTCCTCCTTCCTTCCTTCCTTCCTCCCTCCCTCACTCCCTCTCTCTCTCTTTTTCTTCCTTCCTTCCTTCCTTTCTTTCTTTTCTTTTCTTTCTTTCTTTCTTTCTTTTTCTCCCCCACCCTCGGCTGCTTTTAAGATTTTTCTCTTCATCCCTAGTCTTTTGTGATTTTTCTATGATATGTCTAAGTATGTTTTTCTCTTCCTTCTTGAAATCTGATGGGCTTCCTGAATCTTTGCATCAGTGTCTCGATCAGTTCTGAAAATGTTCAAATATTGCTTCTTCTGGCTTGTCCTCCCACTTCTAAAATTCCTATTTATACTATCTGTCATGTCTCAACTACTCTGTCATATTTTCCATATTTTTTTTTGCTTTGTGTTTCATTTAGAAAATTTTATTTTTCCTCATTAATTGCTTCTTCATTTTTCTTCATCATTCTCTGAATTTCTACTTTGGATTAAGACTTCTTAAACTTAGTTATTTTTAAAAATCCACTAATACTTTTTATAGTTTATAAATTTCTGGTTTTTTTAATATTTATTTTTTTTAGTTGTAGGCAGACAGAATATCTTTATTTTATTTTTATGTGGTGCTGAGGATTGAACCCAGTACCTCACGCGTGCTAGGCAAGCACGCTACCACTGTGCCATAACCCCAGCCCCGTTTATAAATTTCTTGCAGATTTTTTTTTTTTTTTTTTGTACCAGGGTTTGAACTCAAGGGCACTCGACCACTGAGCCACATCTCCAGTCCTATTTTGTATTTTATGTAGAGACAGGGTCTCACTGAGTTGCTTAGCGCCTTGCCGTTGCTGATGTTGGCTTTCAACTCACAATCCTCCTGTATCAGCCTCCCCAGCTGCTGGGATTACAGGCATGCACCACAGTGCCCAGCTTGCATATATTTCTAAATGTGTGTTTTATTTTTTTAAACAAAGATGTTTCATTTATTTAAACAAAGATGTTTTATAATTTATAACTTTGTAAAGTCTGCATGGGTTTTTCTCTGTTGTTTCTATTAGTTTCCTTGTGTGCTTCAATATCTTTAATTATATGGTGCTCACTGGCTTAGAATATTGTTTGTGGAGATGCTCTGTAACCTAAGATGAAGTTGCCGTTGAAAAGAAACTGTATTTGCTTCTTTTAAGTATGTAGATACATTTCTATCTAGTACCACTTTAAACTTCATTTAGAGTTTAAGGTTTCTTAGACCACCCAAGTTTTTTGACCTGTGGGAGAAACTGTCTATTATTACAACTTCCCATGAATTTTGTTTTTCTCCTTGCACTTTCTAAGTTAAGTCTCCTCAGACTTCTGGAGGGTGGATGTAGGAAAGTGAATTCACCTTGAGAGTCTCATTTAATGTAGAAGCTTCCATTAAATCTTTATCTTTAGAGGGTCCTAGACTTTGAATTCTGTCCCTTTTATACTGAGAGTCTATAAAAACACTGCTTAGTTTCTCAAATGAATTTGGCAAACACTGCCAAAACAAAAGCAAGTCAAACTCTATGCTGATCTCTGGATTTTTGCTTTCTCTTAGCTTTTGGCCTGATACTTTCTTTTTTTTTACTTGATCAGCAAATTGATGCTTTTATGAAGCATTTTTTAAATTTTTATTCATCATTTTTAAATGTTCTTAACCTGACTTGCTATAAAAAAACATGTCTAGCCACTGAGAACAAATATTCCTGTTTCTCTCTCTCTCTCTCTCTCTCTCTCTCTTTCAGAAATTGTCACTGCATTCTCAGCTGTGAGGTGAATCTACCTTCTGTCAGTCAAGCATTTAGTAATCTTTGGAGGACTAGAGGTTTATAACTGTCTTGAGGCAAATAATTCTAAATGGACTTGGAGGTAGGCAAAATTTCCATTCTAGGGTCTTTGAAATACTTCCTGCATCCTGCACGGAAAGGTCTCACTCCATACATAAACTCTGCACCTGTAAAGGAGAAGCCTCGGGTGGGTGACATACCTATAGTAGTTCTTTCCCATGATCTCTGCCTCTTATCATGGTAGACATAGGGAGTACTCACAATGTATTCCTAGTGGGTGGGATTTGGCTAAACAAAGATTGGAACTTGCACCTCACAAAGTCATGTTCTGTTTTGTTTTGCTCCTGAATTTGCTACTTCAATATTGCTATGGTTTGAATGTTATTGTCCCCTTGAGAATTCATGTTGAAACTTAATCCAACACAACTGTGTTGGGTGGTATGGTCTTTGCGAGGTAATTCCATCACCAGTGTTCTGAGTGGGATTGGATATCCTTATAAATTTATAAGTTTTAATAGAAGTTCCTCTTTTTTGCCTTTCCACCTTCTGCCGTTTAAAGAACACAGTGCTCCTCCCCTCCAGAGGATATAGTATCAAGGCGCCATTCTGGAAGAAGAGAGCAGCCCACCCCAGACAGCCAAACTTGCCTTGCCTATACCTTGATATTAGACTTCCCATCATCCAGAACTGTGGGAAATAAATTTCTTTTCTTTATAAAGTATCCAGTCTGTGGTATTCTGTTATAGTAGCACAGACAGACTAAGACATCTATAAAGACTGTGTGGGAGGGGCTGGGATTGTAGCTCAGCGGTAGAGCGCTTGCCTTGCATGCGTGAGGCCCTGGGTTTGATCCTCAGCACCACATACAAAAGCAATAAAATAAAGACATTGTGTCCATCTACAATCAGAAAAAAATAATTAAAAAAAAAAAAAGACTGTGCGGGAAAAGAGAATGTAGAAAAGGCTGGGAGAAGATGGAGAATTTTATTGTTTCTGCTCTTGGTGTTCAAATGATCTTTTCAGTCACTCCATAAAATTTCAGTAAGTCAACCATTTCTCATTATTGTGTTGAATTGTTTAAATGAAATGCAAAACATATTAATGGATACAATGTCAAAATTTGTTGTGAAATTCCCATGTGAGGCTGACCATATCTGCTTTAGTTCTCATTTGTTTTTAGGGCTGGTCCCTGTAATTTCAAGCTTGCAGACTTTAAAGAGTATAGTAATATTAGATACTCAAGAAAATAAACACAAAGAGGAGAATGAAAGGTAACTTCCATTTAAATACTCAAGGGCATGAAATCTTTAGATGAGAATACTTTAATATAAGATATTGCCTAAGCAGATATCTTAAAGAGAAGAAAGACATGATGATCCTTTGTATATACAGACTCAGGTTCAACTAGCACTTACCAAGGACCTGTTATGCAATAGGCACTACCCTGGGCATTTTAAGAAACATTAAGTTCAGAACAAAAGAATTATGTCCCTTCTTTGGTGCTGAGTAGAGAAATGTGAGGAAAAAACTATTTTAAGACTGAGAAAGGAAGAAAGGGTCTCGCTAGACATTATCCCATGTAGGGAAAAATATTTGAGGAATATTTCCTTGAGGCTCAAGGGCACATTTTGAAGTTTAGCTTTGAATAATGCACCACTCAGTTAAGCCTTTAGTTCCTCTAAAGAATGTTGTAAGAGTATTGAACCTAGAAGACTCAGATTTTCTCCATATTAGTTCATCTTACATGTTATCTTTAAGAAAGATTTTGCAATGTACTATTTCTGTGAAACCTGCCATACACAGGGTGAGGATACTCAGGACACAACACATACACACACACATACATGATATACAAACCTACTTAAGGAAGGGAGCATCGTGCATCCACGTGAGGAGGTTTTTCCCCAGGGAAATTCACCGTGTTTATATCTTTTTAATGGGATGTATTATATACTACCTTCCACTACAGCTGTTTATGTGTGTCTTCTATCTCATACTAAATTTCTGGTTTCAGGGCCTCTGGGGCTTTATTTAACAAAGCTTTTAGTGCAATGAATTGCCTATTATAGGTAAAATAACAAGAGGCTGCACAGAGCTTAGAGATGGGTTTTAGACCTTGCCACTAAAGATGAGACAAACACAAGTGAAGCAGATGCTTGTTCTTTTTCTCTTGCCAATGTCTGTTCTTCCTTTTTCTTGATAGCAGGATCCCAGTTTTCAAGTATCCATTCCTTGCACATACTGTCTATGCCTTTTGGTGAAATCTAACCCTACTCCTGGCCCATCATGTCACATTCCTGTTTGACTTCATCCTGGCCATAGTGATTCTGTCAAAGATGGATCTCCCCCCAAGCCAATGAAATGCAAGATAAGTGACATCTGCTAGATGTTTCAAGGAACGAAACTTCTATGGATGCTGCCTTCAGAGATATTCTTTTCCATACAGACATGAATGAAAAAGCCTAAGGTCTCATGAATGACGAATGAAGCTGGCAGTCACTTTGAGACCACAAAGAAGTCAGCCTCATAATACAATAGGTAGTGTAGAAGGCAAAGAAAAACTGGGCTTTTCTTGAGATTATTGAGCCTTGGATCAAAGTTTGCCTGGAAACCATGATACATCTGGTTATTTTCAGTTATGTGAGTCAGTAACTTCCCTTTGTTGTATAATCTGTTTGGGATTGGATTTTCTGTTCTTTTTAATCAAAAGAATCCTGTTATGGTTTGGCTATGAGGTGTCCCCCAAAAGCTCCTGTTAGTGCAGGAATATTCAGAGGTGGAATGATAGGTTGTGGGAACTGTACCTAAATCAGTACATCCTAGTTTGAATGGACTGATTGGATGGTAACTATAAGCAGGTGGGGCTTGACTAGAGGAGGTATGTCTTGCCCTGGAAGGATGTATCTTCCCTGGGGCCCCTTCCTCCCTGCCCCTGCCCCTCTCTGCTTCCTGACTCTGTCCTGAGCCAAACAGCTTTCCTCCCCTGGGCCCTTCCCCCATGACAGCCCAGAGCAATGGAGTCAGAAGTCTCTATGGTCTGAGACCTCTGAAACCATGAGCCTCAAATAAGATTTTTCTCCTTAAAGTTGTTTTTGTTGGGTGTTTTAGTCAGTGATGAAAAGGCTGACTAAAACAATTCCTAACTCATATAATGGGGTTTAGAAATGACAATCAATGAAGATCCCTTTCAGCTTTTAATATTCAATGATTCTGTTAAGAACCCCACCAAAAAGTAAACGATTTTTGCTATGAAATGTGAGAAGTCAGTAAATGTTAACGAAGGTGGATACCTCCATAGAGAGAGTTGACCATAAAGCCAAACATTGAGACACTGGAGAAACTCCCCAGGTCTCCAGGCTGCTTCTGCCTAGCTGCTGATATTCCTCAGAGTAGACCATTATCTACAGGACCCTAGCTACGTATTTTCCCAATCACTCTCTGAGGACGTCTGACTTGGAAGTTCACTTGACCAACTTAACTGAGAGTCTTTACAAAAAGGGAGACTACAGGGCTGGGATTGTTGGCTCGGTGGTAGAGCGCTTGCCTCACATGTGGGAGGCACTGGGTTCGATCCTCAGCACCACATATAAATAAGTGAATAAATAAAGGTCAATCAATAACTAAAAAAAAAAATTTTTAAAAAGGGAGACTATCTTATTTTTCTTTGTGTATCTGGTACTCAGAATAGTGCTTAACATACAGTAAATATGACCAAGTAAATGGATGAATTTGTCCAACTATTATTAGACATCTACTGTATGCTAGATTCTGAATGGAGTGCACAAAACAAAGCCATTGTCAGGGTTGGATGGCAAGCAGAGGCTTCTGGGGTGCTCTCAATGTTTCATTGTAGCTAATTATTTGAGTAAGTTTATGCTGCAAAAATTCATCCAGTTGTTCACTTAGGATCTGTGCAGCTTCTGTATCTTTGCATTACTTTAATAAAAGGTTTGCAAAAGCAAAACAAATAGGAAGTTCTTATTCTAAGAGTGTTTACCTTGCAGTCAGAGGTGAGAGACAACACAATATATAAAAATCTAACATGTTGGGAGGTAATAAGTACCATAAAATTGGAATGTAAGAACAAAGAAAAACTCAGTGAGTGCTAGGATGTGACTGATAGACTGCCCTCGGAAATGTTGGCAGTAGTAGAGAGTTCCACCCTCCCAGTCATCTGTCTGAGAAGCTCAATTTCCAACACACTTTCTGAGGCCAGGCTCATGTTTTCCTCTGCTCCTACTAAGCTGAACTGAGTATGGTCATTCCATGAGTGGATGTGAAAATGGGAAGAGAATGTATGAGCTTGGATGTAAAACCTGACTTACAAAATAGCACTGGAATCTCTATCCACAGCACTGATTCTCCAAGCCCTGAAGACACTCGATCAGACTGTCAGCATGCCATTCTTCTGGTTTAGTATGTTTAATGAAAGATGTTTGGATTGCAGAAATAGAAAAGACTGTTTTTACCAAGTCCAGAAGGTATTTTTGGAGAATCTGTTGTGTGTCCAGCACCGTGGAAGTTCAGTTCTAAGATGCAATTCTAAGAAAAGGAGTACAGCAGCCCCATTATCCACAGAGCATATCTTCCATGACATTCAGCAGATGGCTGAAACTCTGGATAGTACCAAACACTGTAAATACTGTTTTACCTATGATAAATTTTAATTTATAAAATAGGCACAGTAAGACATTAACAGCAACAACTAATAATAAACTAGAATAATCATACTGTAATAAGTTATTTAATATTTTTATCTGTTTATTTCTGGAATTTTCCATCTAATATTTTTGGACTGCAGTTGATTGCTGATAACTGAAACCACAGAAAGAGAAATCTTGTGTAAGCGGGGAGAACTAGTATACATCATTTTGTTAAGTAACAAGATCTACACACATAAAGCAATTATAAAAAAATATGAATTTAAAATCAGATATTGTGTGCCTCTCCTTTGTAACATGTCACATTTGCAATCCCAATTTTGTTTATTTATTTATTTATTTTTGGTACCAGGATTGAACTTAGGGGTACTCGATGCCTGAGCCACATCCCCAGCCCTATTTTGTGTTTTATTTACAGACAGGGTCTCACTGAGTTGCTTAGCACCTTGCCGTTGCTGAGGCTGGCTTTGAACTTCCAATTTTCTTGTCTTAGCCTCCCAAAGTGCTGGGATTACAGGTGTGCACCATTGTGCTCGGCTGCAATTTTATTTTTATAGGTGGGTTATTCTTTTCTTTTCCCCTATGAGGGATTGAACTCAGGGCCTCATACATACTAAGCATCACTGAGCTGCACCCTCAGCCCCTTCATGTGCATTTTTAATTGTTTGTCTCCTTTACTAGCCTATCAGATATATGAGTCAGGGATTGGTTCTATTTTTGTTCACCATTGTAGGCCTCAGAATGTAGCAGTGTGCCTGGCACCAAGTGGGCACTTGACACACATTTGTAGATGAAGTAATTAAATGTAAAATGGAAACCACATCAGAAAGGCATAGTAATTTAGAGGTCAATGGCACAAGCTGTGCAGTAAGATAGATCTGCCACTTTCTAACTGATGAATGGTGCATCCTGGGGTAAGATCTTTAAACTCTGAGTTTTATTTAGTTCGCTCCTTTATAAAATGGAGAGCATCACTGTTTCCACTTCAAGAATTGAATGAAAGACAAGTGTGAAGCTCCTAGCATATAATAACTGCTCAATAAATGATACTTACTGTTTTAGACAGCTTTTTTGCTGCTGCTATTTAAAGACCTGACTGGAATAACTGTAGAGAAGGAAAGTTTATTTGAGGGCTCACAGTTTCAGAGGTCTCACTCCATTGAGAGCTGGCTCCATTTCTCCTGATTCAAGGTAATGTGTCCCCCAAAACTCATGTGTGAGACAATGCAAAAAGGTTTAGAGGAAGGTGGGCACAGTGGTGCACGCCTGTAATCCCAGCACTCAGGGAGGCTGAGACAGGAGAATCGTGAGTTCAAAGCCAGCCTCAGCAATGGCGAGGTGCTCAGCAACTCAGTGAGACCCTGTCTCTACATAAAACACAAAATAGGGCTGGGGATGTGGCTCAGTCAAGTACCCATGAGTTCAATCCCCAGTACCAAAAAAAAGAAAGAAAGAAAGAAAGAAAGAACAGTGTTTTAGTGTTTGTGCTTCACTTGGTGAAAGCCAGAGACCTGACTCCTTGGCTACTGCCCTCTGAACCCTGCAGCAGTGAAGGAACTGAAAAACATCAACTGCCTATGTGGCATAGGCAACCTCTCTAGGGCCACAGAATTTGGGGATCTTGGGTTATACAGCACTGAGCACTCAGGAACAGATATGGCTATTGAACCTACCATCCTCCTAAGTGATGCAGGAGCCCACGGCAAGTCTGCAGGGCCCACCTTCTCCAGGGTCTTCCTGGAGACTGCCATGGGCAGTAATTAGTATAAATATCATGTATTCTCATCTCATTGCCACAAGTCACAATTTATCTATTTATTTTAAATAAATCTTTCATTTAATTTAAAAACTTTTAACTAAAATTAAATAAAAATTACCTATTTATAGTGTATAACATGATGTTTTAAAAAATATATATATATCATGGAATGGTTAAATTGTATTAATTAATATATGCATACCTCACTTTTCTTTTTGTGGTGAGAACACAAATCTACTCTTAGCAATTTTCAAGTTATACACTACACTACTATTAACTGTAGTCACCACAGGTCTCTCATGTAAGATCTCTCACATGATCTATTGAATAATGCCTGGCATGTGGAAGGCATTCAAGGGACATGAATAAATGAATATTTAAATGTGTGAGTTACTTTTATAAGAATCCAATAATGTTATTAGAATCACAAATCCTTTAATTAAAGAGAATGTTAAGACTTCAACAATTCCAACTGAAAGGAGAGAATCTTCCTTTGCATTCAAACTGAACCCAGACTTCTACAACTGTGAAATAGAGAGAGCACCTTTACATTCAAACATGATGGACTGTGCATTCTGCATAAGAGAAGAATGGCAAATAAAGTTGGTGAGCATCAGAAATAAAATGGTCTACCTGATGGTTTACTGGCAAAGAAAGCAATTTATATCCAGGTTTGATCTACATGACAAAAGCCAGCCAGATTGGCCACATGTAGTGTGGTCAAGCTCCAAAATCTAATCTCCCTTCCCCATTCCAGGTGGCAGACTGTCTCTCAAATTTTATCCTTAGATGTAATTCTTTTAAAGTATGAGCCTTTCCTTATATTTCTTTCAAATGCCACTTCTATTGAAAATGTCTCTTATTTTATTAACACTCTGGTGTGAGTTAATGTAAACATCCCTTATCTCTGCCCCATCTGAAAGGGACTAAATAGGACAATAAGGAGGATAGACAGGGAGAAGAGGAGAAAAAGACTAAGCTGCAAAGATGAAGGACACTGGGTGATGAGGGATGCTATGTCCACTCTAGTGCATAGTTATAGAAAGCTGAATCAAGTTTGAATGCAAGACAATGATCTGCTTATTACTGGAATGTTAAATTCCTGGTGTTCTCTTTAATTAAGGGATTTTTGTGAGTTCCATTTATTTTTGTGATTCTAAATTATTGGATTCTTATAAATTATTGGATTTTTATTATCCATTCATTTATGTCCATCAAGTGCTTATTGCATGCGAGGCATTTTTTCAGGGAAGGCTTATTCCTAATCCCCTAGCTTTTGTGGGGCATAAAGCAAGAAGACAAAGACCATGGCACACTCCCCTTCTCATGTCCCCCAGTCCCGTCCCATTTCATCACACATCTGGAGGGGCCATATATAAACCTTGCAGAAACCATATCCAACCTGCCTAAGCTCTGTCCACACCCTGTGGCTGTAGACTAAGGAGCATGGAGCAGAGAAAGTAGCTTACAAGAATCTAAAGTGGGCTTGGGACCATCTGTTCAGGTAATTGCAAGTATGAGTTTCTGAAGCATTGTCCAGAAGTAGAGAATAGGTCCTGTGGGCACATCTACTTGGACACCCAATCTCTTCATCTCTTCAGAGGGCACCCTGAACTTCACTGGATATAAGGCAGTCCAATTCTAGATGCTGGGAATTGATAAAGAAAACGTACAGAAATCTTCACCTTCATGGTGCTTCCATTTCAGTGAATGGAGAAAAAGTATAAACGAATACATGAGAAAATAAATAGCCAAATATATAGTGAATTTAACAGCAATGAGTACAATCAGCCCTTCATATCCACTAATTCTGCATCTGCAGATTCAACCAACTGTGGATTGAAAACATTTGACAAAAATTGCATCTAAACCAGGCATGCAGGCAATACATGCTTGTAATCTCAGCAACTCAGGAGGCTGAGGCAGGAGAATTACAAGTGCAAGGCCAGCCTCAGCAACTAAGCGAGACCTTATCTCAAAATTTAAAAAAAGAAGCAGGGGTTGGGGGTGATGGGAGCTGGACATGTAGCTCAGCAGTAGAGTGGCCCTGGGTTCAATCACCAGTACAGAAAGAACTGTCATCTATACTAAAAATATACAGACTTTTTTTCTGGTCATTATTCCCTAAATGACCCAATTTAACAACTATTTACATAGCACTGAAAAGTATATGGGAGATGATTGAAAGTATATGGGAGAATATATGCAGGTTACAGGCAATTACCACATCATTTGAATTTTGGTATCTGTGGGGGTCCTGACACCAATGCCCTTGATAGTGAGGGATCACTGTATTACGGAGAAGAGAATAGAGTGAACATTTTTAAATAATGTGGGTCAAAGAAGGTGTATTAGATCCCCAGGGCTGCTATAATAAAGTATTGCCAACTAAGTGGCTTAAGTAACAAATTAATTGTGTCACAAAAGTCCAAAATGAAAACAGGGTTTGTTCTTTCCGAATGCTGTAAGGGAGAATAGATACCGCGTCTCTTTCCCAGCTTTGGTAGCCTCAGGCTTTCCTTGGATTATAGATGGCAGGCATACCCTCTATGTCTTCTCCCTGTTTTCCCTCTGTGCATGTGTCTCTGTCCAAATCAGCCCTTTCTGAAAGTGCTCCAGTCATATTGGATTAGGGCCCATCCTATTGACCTCATTTTAAGTTGATGACCTGAAAAGACTCTTTAAATATATCACATTCACATGTACTGGAGGTTAAAAACTTGAAATATCTTTTGAGGGAAACATAATTCAACCCATAACTGAAGACTTCACTGTGAAGATGGCATTTGAGCAAAAGTCTGAAAATAAGGAAGTGGTAAGCCATGTCAGAGGTGGGGGAAGGGTAGTACAGCCCAGGGAATAGCAAGTGCAAAAGGCCGGCTTGCTCCTTCCTCCAAGTTTTGGTGAGTTAATCTATTATTTCCCACCATCCTATATACAGGCACCTATAAAAAACTATGCTTTTCATCAATATGCTTGTATAGGTGTCCTATATATGGAACGATGGGACACAATGGGAATTAAGATAATGGCCTGAATAGGAGGAATAACTTGTGATGTTTTATAGCACAGTAGTATAGATACAGATGACAGCAATTAATTGTAGATTATAAAATTAATAGTAGAGAGAATTTTGAATGTTCCTAAAACAAATAAATGTAAATGTTTGAAGTGGTAGATGTGCCACTGATCTGATCATTACATATCGTGTATATGTACTGAAATACTAGTTACCTCATAAATACATACAATTACTGTGTGTCACTTTTTTTTGTTGGTACTGGAGATTGAACTCAGGGGCACTCGACCACTGAGCCACATCCCCAGCCCTATTTTGTGTTTTATGTAGAGACAGGGTCTCACTGAGTTGCTTAGCGCCTCACCGTTGCTGAGGCTGGCTTTGATTTGTCTCAGCCTCCCTAAGTGCTGGGATTACAGGCTTACACCACTGCGCCTGGCTCAATTTTTTTTTTTAAAGAAGATAGTTGCCCAGGAGGTCAAGGACAGTCTAAAACAGAGTGATGCACTAGGTTCATAAATGAACACTTGCCTCTCCAACATTTCAAAATGAATTCATTCTTGGGGTGCTCAATAACCTCATGGTCTATCCATGTAAAACACCAAAAACTCTTACATGTCCCGACAGCACAGTGTAAGGTCATAAAAAGCAAGGATTGAGTTGCCTGCATCCTTCTATCTTCATGGTGACCAGTAAATGCCTGTGAGTGATGCTGAAGATGCATTTGTAACCTACCCTTCATCTCCAATCCCAAAAATGGTTTGTATCCAAAAGCATAGGGACAGCCTATGGGACAAAAAGGAATTTGACTGAAGGTAGGTAAAATGACAAGGACAACCAAGTGGTATTTATCACTAAAGAGGGCCTGTGAAATGTTGTTATCTATTGCCATGTTCCTGTCATGATTAGCTCCAATAAGATGACTGTCAGCCAACTGAAGGAGGTTATCAGTAGTTTTAATTCAAATTTTCTTATTTTTAAAAACAAAAATAAGAGAAGTAAAAAAGAATACAGAATGAATTGCTGTAATTAAAATCTAGGTTAAGAGTAGCAGCCTTAGCCGGGCGCAGCGGCACAAGCCTGTAATCCCAGCACTTAGGGAGGCTGATACAGGAGAATTGCGAGTTCAAAGCCAGCCTCAGCAATGGCGAGGCGCTAAGCAACTCAGTGAGACCTTGTCTCTACATAAAACACAAGAAAGGGCTGGGGATGTGGCTCAGTGGTCGAGTGCCCCTGAGTTCAATCCCTGGTACCAAAAAAAAAAAAAAAAAAAGAGTAGCAACCTTTGGCAGAAACTTGCCAGCAACCAAGGCCAACATAGTATCAAAAGTTCTCAGCGGTCAGGGATGGGGACATAGTTCAGTGGTAGGAGCTGCGCATGTGCGAAGCCCTGGGTTAGATCTTGGCACCACAAAAAGGTAAAAAACAACAACCGCAGCAACAACAACAAAGAAGTTCTCTGTGATTTATCTCATTTTAATTCACATCAGGAGTGAGATCAGCAGTTCAGTAGACTTCCATGGAATCATCCCCCAACTTTCTGCCTTCACTTATCTCTAAGTTGGAGTGCTCTCTAGAGCCATCAGCCATCACCCCTCCCAAGTGCCTCTCTCATCCCTTCTGCCCTGCCCTGGCCTCAGATAATAATCCTTTCCACACAGGCTTTGTTCCCTCCACGTTTGGAATACTTCAGGGCAAACACTTGACATGTAAAAGTACGTAAGTCCCTTCATTCCATTCCACTCACTGTCCTTTCACATTCCACATCTCACTGCTAGCTGCAGGTCCCCCACCCCTGTTGTTTCTGCTTATAATTCCCCAGTTCCACCTGATTTGGCCCAGGCTTGTTGTGAGACTAAGTCCTTTTTTTCTGTCCTCCTTGTGGCTGTGGGCATCCTTCCTTGATGGACAAAGTCAGCAACAGTCTCCTCCTTGTCTGTTAAAAGCCTGTTCCCCATCCAAATCCACGTGTGACTCTGGCCCTGCAGCTGTTTCCTGGTGGGAGAAGCACACTTGACTTCTCTCTGGGGCTGGGACAGGAAGAAACACAACAGGCTTAAAGAATGGAAGAGGGAGAGGAAAAACAAAACTCAGCCAGCTCCAGAGACTTGAGCTTTCTGGGATTTCAAAGTATAAATGTTTACTATGGCTTCCTTTCTAGGGCTCCATTCTTTCCTCCAAAATGGAGGAGCTGGGTGGGTGTGGGGCACAAGCTGCCCTAGGCCCTGTGATTTGTTTCAGCAGGAATGGGAGGATGAGAAAGGAATAAATATGAACCAAAGGTCATGTATATGCTCTGCAAAGTCTCCTTGGAACCTGTTAGCATCCAAATATGCTTAAAGTGATCAGAAACTAGCCATAGCAAGTCCAGCACATTCATATTCCTTGTATAATTTTTTATTTATTTGTGGTGCTAGGAATTGAGCCCAGGACATCTTGCATGCTAGGCAAGCACTCTACCACTGAGTTACATACCCCAGCCTTATATAAGTTTATCTTCACATACATAAAAACCACTGAGAGTAGGTTCTACCATCTTCATTTTGCAGATGGGGAAACAGGTTTTCTGTGCCCAGTCACAGCACTGGTAAGGGGTACAGCCTGAACTGAATTCAGTTCTTAGCCCAAAGCCTGTATTCTTTTATTTCCTTTTCTATAAAAATAAATATTACTGTTTTACTGAATATCTAAGTAACATTATTTTTAGAATTGGAAAAGACAACATAAAATATAAAAATCACTTGTCTGGTACAGTGGCACACACCTGTAGTCCCAGTGGCTCTGGAGGTTGAGGCAGGAGGATTTTAAGTTCAAGCCAGCCTCATTTGGGAGTTAGGAGGCTAAGGTGCTTGGGTCCTGGCTCTTCAGTGAACTTAACTCTGACCTTGGGAAAGTCACTTAAACTCTCTGTGCTTCAGTCTCCGTGTCTTGTAAAATGGGAGTAAAACCTACCTCACAGGGTTGTTGCAGAAATTAGTTAGAGATAATGCCTGTAAAGCATTATCTCTTTGAAAATAGGTTCTTGAAGAAGGTGCTGTATAAATACAAAATAATATATATTAAAGTTAGTTTATTTGTGGGGAGAAAAAAAAAAGCCAGCCTCAGCAACATAAGGAGATCCTAAGCAACTCAATGAGAACTAATTTCTAAATAAAGTACAAAAAGGGTCTGGGGATGTGGCTCAGTATTTAAGTCCCCAGTACCAAAAACAGGAAAAAAAATACCACTCACCAGTCCATCTAGAGATATTAGTGACATTTTAGTATACTTTTCTCCAGCTTAAGTTGTACTATTTTATGACCTGCTTTTTGTTGCTGCTTTGTTTTTTAGAGTAGCTTTAGGTTCCCAGCAAAATTGAGAGGAACCCACAAAGAATTCCCATACATCCCCTTTCCCTACATAGTCAAAGCCTCCCCATTATCAACAACCCATATTATCAACATATCCCAGTGTACCACTAGTATGGTACACTGGTTAGTATTAACCTACATAGTTACACTCTTGTCACCTGAAGACTATAGTTTACACTGTTTGATTTATTTATTTATTTATTTTGATACTGGGGATTGGGCCTGGGCACTCCACCATGGAGCCACATCCCTAGCCCAAGCCCTATTTTGCATTTTATTTAGAGACAGGGTCTCACTGAGTTGCTTAGCACCTCACTTTTGCTGAAGCTGGCTTTGAACTCAAGATCCTCCTGTCTCACCCTCCCAAGCCACTGGGATTACAGGCATGCACCGCCGTGCCTAGCACAGTTCACTCTTTATGTTGTACATTTTGTGAGTTTGAATAAAGGTTTAATGACATGTGTCCACCATGATAATGTCACACAGAATGGTTTAACTGCCCTAAGTTCTCTGTGCTTTGTCTATTCATCATTCCTTGCCCCCAGCTTTGTGTGAGCAATGAGCTTTTCACTATCTCTATAGTTTGCCTTTGTTTGCCTTTTCTAGAACGTCATGTCATTGGACTCAGGCAGTATGTACACAGCCTTTTCAAATTGCTTCTTTCACTTAGAAATATGCATTTAAGTTTCGTCCATGTCTTTTTATGGCTTGACAGCTCATTTCTTTATAAAGCTGAATAATATTCCATTGTTAGTATGTACTACAGTTTTTCCATTCACAACTTGTACAACTAGAAAGACGACTTGATCACTTCCAAGTTTTAACAAAATGAATAAAGCTACTGCGAATATCTACATACACGTTTCTGAGTGGACAGAAGTTTTCACCTCATTCGGGTAAATACCAAGAAGCACAATTACTGGACTACATGGTAAAAGTATGTTTAGTTTTGTAAGAGATTACCACACTGTTTTCCAAAGAAGCTATAGCATTTTGCATTTCCTGCAGTAAAAAATGAGAGTTCACATATTTCACTAGCTTGTAGTGGTGTTCCTGGATTTTTCCTGTTCTCATGTCTGTACTGGTATCTCATTGTCATTTTAATTTGCTTTTTTCCTGATGACATAAGATGTAGAGCATCCTTTCATATGCTTATTTTCCATCTGTTTATCTTTGGTAAGGTGTCTGGTAAGGTCATAAGCCCATTTTTTAAAAATATTTTTTAGCTGTAGATGGGCACAATATCTCTATTTTATTTATTTATTTATCTATTTTTATATGGTGCTGAGGATTGAACCCAGTGCCTCACGCATGCGAGGAAAGCGCTCTACCACTGAGCCACAACCCCAGCCTCCATAAGCCCATTTTTTAATTGGATTGTTTGTTTTCTTATTATTCAGTATGAAGAGTTCTTTGTATATTCAGGGTAACAAGCCTTTATCAAATATGTCTTTTACAAATATTTTTCCCAGTATGTTGTTTGTCTTTTGCAGAGTAAAAAAAATTTAATTTTGATGAAGTTCAACTTCTTTCTTTCTTTCATGGATCTTGCCTTTGACTTTATATCTAAAAACTCATCACTAAGCCCAATGTTAACTAGATTCTTTTCTACTTTATTTTCTAGGAGTTTTATAATTTTGTGTTTTACATTTAGGTCTGTGATCCGTGGAATTCATTCCTGAAGGGTTTAAGGTCGATGTGTGGTTTCATTTATTTTTGCATATGGATGTCTCATTGTCCTGGCACCTCTTATTATTTTGCTGCATAGCACGGCCTTTGCTCCTTTGTCAAAGGAGCAAAGATGACTGCATTTATGTGAATCTATTTCAGGGTACTCTATTCTGCTCCATTGATCTGTTTTTCTGTTTTTCAGCAATATCACACAGCCTTGGTTATTGTTGATTTTCAGTAGGACTTGAAATCAGGTAGTATCGGTCCTCCAACTTTGTCTATTGTGCTTAAGAAGCAATATAGCTCCATGAGACATTGAATCAATTTAATTGATTCAGTTAATGATTAATTATTAATTTCCTGCTTCATAATTGATATGTTATAACTGAGAACCTGAAAACTGAAATGTCAACAATTTCATCAGTTTTGGATTTTCCTATTTGTCTGGATCCTGGTCATAGTCACTCTGTAACCCATGGAAACATCAGCAATGCAAGGCACTCTTTTAAGCTTCTGAAGTATTTAAATAAACTTTTTAAAACCCCATTGATTACCTGCAGAGGGTTGAGGCAAGTCAAGAGGGTCTACTGACTGGCCTAAGCATCTGAGTGCTCTAAGCAGTTCCTCATTTAGGATTTGAGACTCTCAGGACAGGGCTGCCATAGAAGAGTCACTCCACACATAACTGGGGAGCTTAGCTTAATGGGAAGAGCTCTAGGGATTTTTGCTTTGTCATTTCCTCCTTAAATACAAAAAAAAAAAATCCATGTAGCTGGTATTCTGGAACACTGTCAACTCTTCCTGCCCTATCTGACTGTAAAATTAAACAAGGGATCACAAATAATAGACCAGTCCAAAAATACATTTGGGGAATTCTGTCAAATAGAACTACTGACGTCAATGACTTCTACATGGCCTCTGATATTTAGTCCAAACAATGAGGAGAAGGATCACAAATCCCAGTGTTAGTTCTGCTGGGTAGTACTAGGTGGAGGAAATGGAGCCAAGCAGAGTCTCAGCACAGCTTGGATGGCCTTAGTATCCACTATCTATTGCTGCCTAGTAAATGCTCCAGAACATAGCAGGTTGAAACAAGAAATATCCTATTTCATGACTTTGTATGTCAGGAATTTGGGAGAGTTCAACCAGACAATTTTTTTGCTCTGTGTGGAATCCATTGATATCAGGGCATTGTGTTCATCTGGCAAATGGCCTCCTCTGGAGATTCCACCATGGCTCTACTTATCTATCTAGAGCCTCGGTGAACTTGGCTGGTACTGCTGACCAGAGCATGTTCATGTGGCCTCTACAGCATGGCAGTCTCAAGGTAGTCAGACCTCTTACGTGCTGGGTTAGGACTCTCAGAAAAAGTATTATAAGAGACCAGGGTAGAAGCTACAAAACTTATTGCGTCCTTCCCTCAAAGGTTTCAGAATGTCACTTCTGTAGTATTATTCTATGAGTCAAGCAGACCTCTAAGAACAGACTAGCCTCCAACAGGGACATTAGTTGCCACTTCTCAATGGGAGAAGTAACAAAAATCTGTGACCATTATCAACCTAGAATGTTGGAGAATGAAAAGAGCTTTTACCGGGAAGTGGACCACCTGCACACATATCCTTTCATTTCTCCAGCTTTCCCTTCAACAAAAGGGAGATCAGAGAGTTGCCAAGCAGGTCTTAAAACACAGCCTCCCAAACTCTCTTGGAGACTGAGAAATGCTGAAAACATCCTAGAGACCCAGAGACCACAGCCTTCCTGTGAACAGCAATCTCTGTTAAAACCACTTTCTCAGACCTCTCTCCTTAAGCTTTTTATCTGTCTTTTCTACAAATTCTTATGCATCTGGAAGTCCCAAAAAACTAGAGATGTTCTTCCTGCAGCAATACATTTTGACTTGGTGAATAAACCACAGCTCACACTCTAAACATCCTACAAACATTCAAGGGCATGTGTGTTATTGTCCCTTTTCTGTTGCCATAACAAAATACCTGAGACCAGGTGATTTTTTATTTATTTATTTGTAGTTGTACAGTATGCCTTTATTTTATTTATTTATTTATTTATTTTAGTACTGGGGATTGAACTCAGGGGCACTTGACCACTGAGCCACATCCCCAGCCCTATTTTGTGTTTTATGTAGAGACAGGGTCTCACTGAGTTGTTTAGTGCCTTGCCGTTGCTGAGGCTGGCTTTGAACTCGCGATTCTTCTGTCTCAGCCTCCCTAAGTGCTGGGATTACAGGCTTGAGCCACCGCGCCCGGTGTTATTCATTTATTTTTATATGGTGCTAAGGATCGAGCCCAGTGCCTCACAAGTGCTAAGCAAGAGCTCTGCCACTAAGCTACAGCCCTAGCTCTACCAGGTGATTTTTAAAGAATAGAAATTTATTTGACTCATGTTTCTGGAGCCTGGGAAGTCCAAGAGCACGGTGCCGGAATCTGGTGGGCATTGGGTTAGGGTTTTGGTTCTGCATTATGACATGGTGGAGGGCATCACGTGGTGAGACAGAACAAATGTACTAAATTCAGGTCTCTCCATCTATTCTTTTTTTTTTTTTTTTTTAATATTTTTTTTTAGTTGTAGATGGACACAATGTCTTTATTTTATTGCTTTGTATGTGGTGCTGAGGATCGAACCCAGGGCCTCACGCATGCAAGGCAAGCGCTCTACCGCTGAGCCACAGCCCCAGCCCCTCTCCATCTATTCTTATAAAGCCACAAATGCTATCATGAGGGCCGCACTGTCATGACCTCATCTAATCTTATCTCTCAAAGTTCTCCCTTCCAAAAAACATTACATAAGAATTTGGGGATTGAGTTTTCAAAACATGAACTTTTAGGGGACACATTCAAACCATGGTAATGTACAAGTTCAGAAACTTTTCTATTATGCAGTCTAGTTCCTATGAAGCAAGACCATGGGTGAAGACAATCTATCCATTCCACAACAGACATTTATTACCCTCGGTGATAGGGCAAACACAGAGCTGGACCCTGGCAATGCAAAAGAAAGGAAGAAACACAATGTCCTCGCATACTTAATGGCTCAGAGGTAATAATAATAGCCCAGTGTTTTACAAATATCTTTTCAAAAGGCCCTTCTGAGTAGATACTTATCATTTGTAGATGAGGAAAGAATCAGGCTTGAGAGGTTAGATGACTTGCATAAGGACAAATAGTAACCATTCAATCCCTTCCCAGACATAAAAACCCACCCCCATTAAAGAAGTAAGATGCATCTCTAGGTATCTCCAGAGGGGTTTATTGGGAGTTTTAGTTAGCATTTTCATTGCTGTGACTTGACAAAAACAATGTAGAGAGAAGGAAAGTTTATTTGGGGCTCATAGTCCCAGAGGTTCAGTCCATGGTCAGCCAACTACATAGCTTTGGGTCCAAGGTGGGGCAGGACATCATGACTGAAGAGCAGAGGAAAGCAGCTCAGGACATGGCAACAAGGAGCAGAGATAGAGCTCTGCTCACCAGATACATAATATAAACCCCCAAATCACACCCCCAATGACCTACCTCCTCCACCCACACCCTACCTGCCTACAGTTATCATCCAGTTAATACCTATCAGTGGTTAATCCAACTCTAATTAAGTTGATTAAGTTGCAACTCTAATCATTTCCCCTCTGAAAATTCTTGCATTGTCTCACACATGAACTTTTGGAAGACACTTCATATCTAAACCATAATGGAAATGCTGGGCTTTCTTTTTTTTTTTTTCTTTTTTTTAATATTTTTTTTAATTGTAGATGGACACAATGTCTTTATTTTATTGCCTTGTATGTGGTGCTGAGGATCGAACCCAGGGCCTCACGCATGTGAGGCAAGCGCTCTACTGCTCTGAGCTACAATCCCAGCCCCAGAAATGCTGGGTTTTCTAATGCCTCCTCCCTCACATTTAGAGAACTGCAGCTAAGAGTAAGGGAATAGAAAGGTGATACTTGGAACAGGACCTGGTGTGGCATGCAGGCCCATCTTTTTCAGTTCAACTGCAACTTTTCCAGCCCCCTTTGTCTTATTGGGCACTTCTGAAAGTATCTATCCTCTCTGGAGATAGGTCTGGCAATATATAAAAGGAGCTATAAAACTATTCATATCTTCGACCCAATCCTTCTGCTTTTGGAATATACTCCATGGAAATATCCAAGAGAGAAAAGAAAGCAAAAAGCACACAAATGTTTATGGTAACACCATTCATAATAGTGAAAAAGTAGAATGTGACCCAATGCCCAAAATTGGGAAAAGGTTATACAAACTGAGATACTTTCAGACATGGAATGCTGTGTTACTATTGAAGGGAATTGAGTTTACAGATTATGCTGATACATCAAAGAGCACATATAAGATAATGCTAAAAGAGACTAATGCAAAAGAAAATGTACACACTGGCTATAAATCAGTCTGTTTGCTCATTGACAAGGATCAGAAATAAGCAGAGAGCTGCAAAGAACTGTTACCCTTAAGTTTGTAGCATTTTTTTTTTCTTCTAAAGTTCACAGTACCACAAAAATACTAAATTTTGGTTTGGAGCTAGTGAAGGGAGAGGGGATTTCCTAAACTGGAGGCTCAATGGACATTGGCAATCCATATGTCTCCACAAACGGCCAAATCTGTGCTTATCTACTTAATAGAAACACAATGTTTGGAACCAGGCAGGGACACCTGGCCTACACTCACATTTTAATACATACATAATAAATGTTCTGGGCACACTACTTCAGGGGAGACTAACAAACTAGAGCTCAATTCAGGAAAATAATAAACTGTGTGGTGACCAAAACCATGAGAAAATCTTGAAAAGATTAAGAGTGTCTAACCTGCAGCCAAAAAACCTGCCAGAGACACTAGAAGTGCTCTTCCAGCCCCTGGGAAGCATTCATGTAGAAGAGGGTTAGGCTTATTTGGGGGCTGAGAAGCATCAAGACCTATCTCCAGAAGTTATGGAGGAACAGAATAAAACTTACTTTATTTCTTATCTGTAAATAAAAGTCAATATGAGGATTAGGTATTCAAAAGAGGCAACGCTACCAACTCACTGCCAGCAACCCCACTGACAACTACATTTGAAGTTGTTTTCTTAGATCTGGTTATAAGTGTTTGCAAAGTGATGCTGTCATGAACCACAGACAACTAGAGGTACAGCCTCTTGATTTCCATTTTTGAAAATTTAATGGTCCTTAATTAAGCATGTGATCTTTGACCTCATCATCAAGTAAGCAACTATCAGTCACTTATTTATATTTTTCCATCATTACGCTGGCCCTCAGAGAGATTCAAGAAGTATAAATCATGATCCTGCCTTCAAGAAACTTTTATTAGTATGATAGTCTAGAGGTTTCCATACTTTGTAAGTTGAGAACCCCTACCAACAAAAGAAGTGTGAGCATGTACCCCAGTATGTACATATGCTAATGTGCAATTAATTATACAGGAACTACTTCAAAACATATATTAATTATTTATATAAGAATGGCTGTCAAAACACTAACTATTCATAAAACTTTATTTCTTATCTGTAGATAAAAGTATATAAATAGATATTCTAATATTTTCTTCCCCAGCTCCTTAAAGTATATCTGGATGTGAACCCTCAGTCTAGGGACCATAGCTTTTGCCAACTGAGAGTTAAGTTCAGTTTATCAGGGTTTAAAAGAGTGGGATATCTGATTAGTACTGCAGCTGGTAGATATTGGCATTGAGATTTTTTTTTAAATATGTTTTAGTTGTCAATGGATCTTTTCATTTTATTTATTTATTTACATGTGGTGCTGAGGATCGAACCCAGGGCCTGAGCACATGCAAGACAAGCACTCTACCACTGAACCACAACCCCAGCCCTTGGCATTGAGATTTCAACAAATTTTCCAAAATATGACCAATCAAAAAATAAAAAGAATAGATAGAAAGTTTTTTAACAAAAGTTCTCATCATTGGATTTCAATAGTGCGATCATTTAATGATGAATTCACTTATTAATTCAACATTTATTAAAAACCCACTATAGGGCTGAGGTTGTGGCTCAGTGGTAGAGCACTTGCCTGGAACATGTGAGGCACTGGATTCAATCCTCAGCATCACATAAAGATAAAAATGAAGGCATTGTGTCCATCTACAACTAAAAAATAGTTTTTTAAAAACCTAGTATGTACCAATTAAGCACAGTGTGCTAGGCATTAAGGAAATAGGAAATAGAAAGAAGAGGAGGAGAAAATAGAAGGTTCCTGAGTTTATGGAAAGAATAAACAAGTATATGAGACAGAAAATCACATGTAAGCAAATAAATATCTAATTACACACTGAGATCCCTGCTGAAATAGAGAGGGATGGGAAAAGGGAGGTGGCTACTTTAGATTAGGTACTTAAAACAGGCCTCTCAGGGAAATGATATCTATCCTAAGTACTGAAGATAGAAGAGAGACCTTCTGAAGATAGAAGAAAGACATAAACAGCACATTGCCAGACACAAAGCATAACACCAAAAATCCCCTAAGTGGAAGGACAAACTTAAGTCCATCTTTCAGATGTCCTCAGAGCCAATCACATCTGTTTAAAATACCCTCTGCAAATCCTTGAGCATCATTTTAGGTGCTCAATAACCTGAGTAAACAGACATCTGGCTCTAAGAACAGCTTTCCTATTATTAGGCAATTGATAGTCCCATTCAATGTAGCATGTCTCTTCTCCTTGGTCAAGGCTTCCTGGCCACTGTGACAGGTGACACAAAAACAAGAAGACTTCACTGCTACAGACAAGCACCCAATGGTCCTGCCAATGGTGTCATAACCCATACCTGGAAATATCAAAGAAAATAGCGAATTTGCTCCAAAGTTGTTCAAATTCCCAGCAAGGGCACCTGTTTTATCTCAAAATGTAAGACTCTGGAATTAGCCCTTTGTAGGTTCACGCCCACTGAAGACATTCATGTACGGTAGGTCGGCTGGATTTATTATGCACTGTCATCTGGGAATCACATTCTGCTCGTTAGGTTGAGCTAAGTGCTGTCAGGAATTCCAGGAAGAGCTTTACCAAAGCGAGGAAGCAGATAAGCGGTTATGGCAGTTTAAGTAAATCCAGATGGACCCACAGGTACCGCAGTGGCAGCTCCACACAGGACAAAGCGTCTGAGCAGTCTGAACTCACTTAACCCTCAGAAGTTTGGAATTCAAAACACTGGTCCTTTGGCTGTTTAGTTTCACTTGCTTTTTATATGGGCTTAGATGACAAAAAAGACTGAAGAGAAATCATCAAAGACACACTGTAGGTATAAAATAGTAATGGTAAATCTGTCTTTGAAATCCAACTTGTCTCACATTCAAGGGATCAAAATTAAAATTCAACACCAAGCACCACCACAGCAGCTCACAGAGGCATAATCAACACTCATTTAAGTCTGGATATCTCCAGTGAAAAACACTGGGAAGGAAAGTCCCTTCAACTTTGCTTAAAGAAAGATAACCATTAAGCCATTAAAAATTGGTCATTATAATGGTAAAACAGCAAAAGAGAGTACAGCAGAGACACTTCTAATAGAAAAATTTTGTCATCTTAAATAACTTCAAATCAACATGAAAGGCATACCACAGCACACTATGAATGTAATTTGAGCCATTTTCAGTAATTGTTTGTAAACTTAAAACAGGAAGCAACTAAACGTGCCAAAATTCAACAAGGGAAGAACATAACCTAGAAAATGTTTGTTTGATTTTGTTTAATTTTGATCTCCAATAAAATCCCCAAATTGACAAATAGCAGATGGTAAATAAGCACTGTGAAAAGGAACAAATATAATATATAGCCAAACTAACCTCAGTTATTTCAGAAAAATTTTTAAATGATTGATAAAAACCAATAAAACAGGAAGCCTCATATCATGATTTGCAACAACCGGTTAACAAGATCTCTCAGGGTCTCTGCTTGATCAGCAAAATCAAGTCTGCAGGAGTGCTGGCTTCACAGAGACAGCAGCTAGTTCCCTGGCTGGTAGAACAGCTGAAATGAGTTGTTGAATCTGCAGAGTGATCCTGGGGACCCAGGAAGTGTCTGAGTGTCCAGTGCCATAGTTTTTTGTCAACCTCCTAAATGGAAACATGGAATACCAGCTTATCAGGTTTATAATTTACCCTATGTTGTAAGGGACAACTGACATATTGGAGAGTGTCACACAGGCATCTACCCACTCGCTTGCTAGCTACAGAATCATCTCTGAACTTCAATTTCCTTCTCTGAAACTTAGTAAAATAGGAATACTTCAAATGAGAATTAAGCTACACAACAAAAGTAAAATACCCCAGAGAGAGCTTCAGTAAATATGTTTCTTTCTAGTTTTAGAGAGTGCTAGGATTCAATATCATCCTAATAGCCAAGAATGATAAATTAAAAATTCAAGGCGAAATGTCACAGAACAAATACACACCTTGTTTTAAAATGTACAAAGTCAAAACGGGAGAATTAATCTAATATCAACTTTGATTTTTTAAAAAAAACTCCAATAATTTTTATTGGGCATTAATTCCGCCCTTAAAAAGATGCAGACAGACAAGCAGGCATGGTGGTACATGCCTATAATCCCAGAAACTCAGGAGGCAGAAGCAGGAGGATCAAGTTTGAGGCCAGCCCCAGCAACTTAGCAAGACCCTCAAAATAAATATAAAAAGACTAGGGATGTATACTCAGTGGTAAAGTGCTCCTGGATTCCACTCCAGTGCCAAAATAAATAAACAAACAATAGACAGACACATACCATCTGAAGATACAGAACTAATGGTGTGGTATGAAACAGGGCCAATGGCTAGATGTTGCAAACAGGCAGAATTTGCTCAGTAAGATGATACATTTCCCCAGTTTAAAAAAAAAAAGGGGAGGGGGCTGGGATTGTGGTGCAGTGGTAGCGTGCTTGCCCAGCACACGTGAGGCACTGGGTTCGATCCTCAGCACCACATAAAAACAAAGATATTCTGTCCACCTACAACTAAAAAAATAAATAAATGTTTTAAAAAAAAAGATATATTTCCCCCAAATAAGACATGTTAATGAATAAAATTGGTTTCCTTAATGAGGTAGTGGGCCTTCATCAGGGTCTCCCAGGGATGGAATATTCTTATATTCAGTGTCTCTCAAGGTATTTCTCAGATTGGAGATATTGTTTGGTGTCAGAGCACTTGCCTAACGTGTGAGCGCCTGGGTTTGATTTCCAGCATCACCAAAAAACCTAAAAAACAAAAACCAGTCTCAAACACCTGTGGCCTCACTCCTGAGCTTCTCTCCCTGGGCTCTGGTCCTCCAGGTCAGAGACCTTCCTGGGCAGTGCCTGACTGAAACCTAACAACCTAGGCTCACGCAGAGGGAAGCCCCACCCATATTTGTAAACTAATCAGTCTTCACTATCATCAAACTATATGATTCTATTTCCCACCAAGGTCAGGAAGTAACAGAGTAAATAGACTCAGAAAGCAAGGCCCAGCTCTGGAAAAACATTCTTTAACTTCCACTCACCTTTAGACTGCTGGGATAATAGTAAGTACACAATTAGCATGCTCCATGCTTAGAAGTTCCATATTTGACAACACTGAAATTGTAATCATCTCAAGCTACTGTATATCTACTAAATGATAAAAACTACCTCTTCATAATGAAATTTTGGTAATTCAAGTTTTTTTTTCAATTTAAATGATTCGTTTCTTCCTTCTCTACAAATCAAGTATTGTGAAGATTTGTAACTTAGTTCTACAAATTCATATCCGGGGTAATATTTAAATAAAAGTAGCAGACAACATTGGGTCTTTGAAGAAAGACATTTCAAAAATATCCACAAATATAGATACGTAAGCTTTGTTTTATTGGAATAAGGCCTTATTTCTCATCTAAGACCAAATTTAGTACATGCCAAAGTTATTAAAAACAAAGTCATTTTTAGTTATGAATGTAGAAGTACATCTACTTTTTTTCCTAATAAATAAAGGAAACATATTAACCATATCTAAAGTGATCAAAAAGAGCCAAGTGGACTTTTAGGGAGTTTTCCAAAAGCAAAAGAAAGGGGGAAGTGAGCTGATGCTAAATATGAGTGAATCTGGGTACCTAAACTAATTTTGTCCAAATATATAAAACATCAGTTTAGCAAAAACCAAAATGCAGCATGTTTCATGGGTTCAGAATTGCTACTGAAATATATGGCTAAATATTTAAGTTGTATAATTTATATTGTTATAAATGTAGTATTCATGTGAATCAGTATGAAGGCATATTAAGCAGGCAAGACTTATAAACCAAGTATATTGCAATTTTCTATTGTTAAATGTTATCGGCAATTTGGTGTCTCAGCCCTTCTCTTGTCATGCTTTACACTAAGCAGAGCTTCCCAGTTAAGAAAATATTTAGAATGCTTTCTTTGATTGCCTTGAACGTGAGACACCTTGAATGAATTAAACCTGCTTAAGTGCAGCTGACACTCATGTTTCCACTGGCTGGTAGTGCTGACCGCGGGGTTCAAGAAGGTAGAAAGATACCAGAATGGCCTCCAAAAATAACTGACATGTTTGTGGAGGCAGCTGCTTTCTTCCCTACACTGCACTACACTGGCTTTTCTCCAGCTCAAGTCATTTTCCTCCATGGGAACCCGTCTACAAACTAACTCCCAGTCTGCTTGTTTGCCCTTCCCTCAAAATTTTGTTTACCTGGAGTTCTTCCACAACTTTCCACAAATCTACTGCCATCAGTTCTTCTCTAGTTCATTGATTTAAAATGCAAATATTAAACTTAAAATGACTTCTTTACACTGCCTGGAAGGGTTTGTGTAGCAAAATAGCTCCCCAGGTGGGTGGGGAAGAGAGGAGGCTGTAGAGGAGTGGGAGGAGGACATATTACAGGGAATTACTCTATTATGGGAATACTTACTGCCTTGAATGCAAATATTTAAGAGATGTAATTTAATTGTAAAGGGTCTATTAAGAACACATAATGGATTTTCTTTTAAAAAATCAAAAGGTAGGGGCTGGAGTTGTGGCTCAGTGGTAGAGTGCTTGCCTAGCATGTGTGAGGCACTGGGTTCAATTCTCAGCAGTGCATATAAATAAATAAAATAAAGGTCCACTGACAACTAAAAAATACTTTTAAAAAATCAAAAGACATTTTATTGTATAGATGTTGTGTATGCATCAAGTCAATAAACAAGAACATCTTCAAACTTCTTATTTCATTACTTTCATAAGTCATGCATTTATTGGTATCCAGTGTCAAATTTGCAGCCGTGTCTAAGCTCAATGGCAGACATCTCAGTTTCCAAAAACCTGTTGGCTTCTCTGTATAAATAAGTGAAATGCGATAGGTCTTATTTCTAAAACAACAAAACCAAAAGGAATGACAATCACACTATCTAAAGTCAAACCAAGGACAGGTACACAGGTAGGGATTTTTTCTTTTTTGGTGGTACTAGGGATTGAACCAAGGTCTCGTACATACTAGGCAAGCACTCTACCACTAAACCACCACCTCAGTGTTTGTTTATTTTATTTTATTTTTGTTACAGGGTCTCAGCAAGTTCCTGAGGTTGTGATCCTGTCTCAACCTCCTGAGAACTGAGATTACAGGTGTATACCACCACAACAGCTGGCAGCTGGGGAAATTAATGAACTTAATTTTAAAGACAGGTTTTATAATCTGTGAAGTGCTAAAACAATGTCCATGGTTGGTATAGGTACAGGAAAACAAACTGAGAAAGGAAAAACTAGGAAAGGCCAGAGTCATGAAACAGAGTGATGTGTTCAGATTGGGAACTTCCCATCTTTCAGAGTGAAGTATTTAAGCAGTGATGTACCAGACACAATTAAGATTTCTTCTTGGAGCCTGGTATGGTGGTGCATGCCTGTAATCCCAGTGGCTCAGGAGGCCGAGACAGGAGGGTCGCAAGTTCAAAGCCAGCTTCAGCAACAGTGAGGCATTAAGCAACTCAGTGAGACCCTGTATCTAAATAAAATACAAAATACGGCTGGGGATGTGGCTCAGTGGTTGAGTGCCCTTGAGTTCAATCCCTGGTACCCCTCCAAAAGAAAGATTTCTCCTTGGAAGTTAACACAGTAAGTGTAGAAACAGACTTAGAAATCACTTGCATGGGGTGACACTTGAGGCTTCCAGTGGCTATAGGCACTTGTAGAGGGAGCATCTGTACTGTTTACCCTTTGTAGTACAGAGACTTCTGTTGCCTTATTCCCTGGTACAGCTCAGTTGTTGAAGTGTCTCTTCTATGTCTACCTTTTCTGTTTTGGCTTATGCACTCCCAAAGTGTAAGAATGTGTCTAACTCACCTTGACCAGAAGACAGCTCGATGTCATGGGCAAGTAGGCTCTTCCTGTCAAAGTCCTTATCCGAACATGAGTGGGTTTGGCCTGGGCTTGGGGATGAGAAATCCCTGCCTCCGGGAAACAAAGCATGGGACTAAGAGTGAATGGAAAGGCAGGACTAAGAGTGAAACACCCACTCAAAATGGCACCATTGTGAAGGTCCTAGGAGTGGGTGGAATCCAGGCGGAAGACCACCAGAGGGCAAACAGATCAAATTAGAAAGGGAGGGCAGAAGTTTAATGAATAAAGGGGAAACATGTAACATGTGATGCTTTTTCCTAACCTGTCCCCCTCCTGTCATATATCTCTGTCCAGGTAGAAGCTCTGCCACACTTTCTTAACCTGTCATCCAATATTGCTGGTTTTGGAGTATTCGTGTGTGTGTGTGTGTGTGTGTGTGTGTTTCAGAGAGAGAGAGGTTTCTGCTGTTATCACTGAATACCACAGATTGGATAAATTATAATGAACAGAAATGCATTGGCTCACAGTTCTGGACTCTGGGATTTACAATATTAAGGTCTTGGCATCTGCTAAAAGCCGTCTCACTGCATGGTAACAGGATAGAAGGCATCGAATGGCGGAAGGGTAAAAAGAGAGGGGGAGAGTAGGAGGAAGACAGGGAGGGAGGGAGGAAGAAGGGGAGAACCCACTCATGCCATAACAGCATTAGTCCATTCATAAAGGCAGAGCCCTCATTACCTAACACCTCTTTTTTAAAAATTTTTAAAATTAATTTATTTAAATGAATTTCAACTCATAGTACATATATAGAGTTCAATGTTTCCATTTCTCTGGTTGCAAACCAAATAGAGTCACACCATTTGTGTCTTCATACATGCACCTAGGGTAGCGATGACCATCTCATTCAACCAACTTTACCTTTTCCCTCTCTCCTTCCCTTTACCCCTTCACTTTTCCCTCTCCCCTCCTCCCCCTGCCCCATCCAGAGTTCCTCCATTTCTCCTATGTTTCCCATTCCCACCCCCCTTATGTATCAGCATCCACTAATCAGAGAGAACTTTTGGCATTTGGTTTTTTGGGATTGGCTTGCTTCACTTAGCATAATGTTCTCCAATTCCATCCATTTACCTGCACATGCCATAATTTTATTCTCTTTCATTGCTGAATAATATTCCATTGTGTATATGTACCACAGTTTCTTTTTTTTTTTAATATTTTTTTAGTTGTAGATGGACACAATGTCTTTATTTTATTGCTTTGTATGTGGTGCTGAGGATCGAACCCAGGGCCTCACGCATGCGAGGCAAGCGCTCTACCGCTGAGCTACAATCCCAGCCCCTGTACCACAGTTTCTTTATCCATTCATCTATTGAAGGGCATCTGGGTTGCTTCCACAGTTTTGCAATTGTGAATTGTGCTGCTATAAACATTGAAGTGGCTGCATCACTGTAGTATGCTGTTTTTAAATCTTTAGGGTATAGGCCAAGGAGTGGAATAGCTGGATCAAATGTTGGTTTCCATTCCAAGTTTTTAAAGGAATCTCCATACTGCTTTCCAGATTGGTTGCACCAGTGTGCAGTCCTACCAGCAATGTTTGAGTGTACCTTTTTCTCCACATCCTCGTCAGCACTTATTGTTGCTGGTATTTTGGATAGCTGCCATTCTGACTAGGGTGAGATGAAATCTGAGAGTGGTTTTGATTTGCATTTCTCTAATGGCTAGAGATGTTGAACATTTCTTCATATATTTGTTTATTGATTATATATCTTCTTCTGAGAGGTTTCTATTCAGCTCCTTAGCCCATTTATTGATTGGGTTGTTTGGGGGTTTTTGGTGTTAAGTCTTTTGAGTTCTTTATATATCCTGGAGATCAGTGCTCTATCTAATGTGCGTGTAGCAAAAATTTGCTCCCAGAATATAGGCTCTCTGTTCACTTCATTGATAGTTTCTTTTGCTAAGAAGAAGCTTTTTAGTTTAAGTCCATCCCATTTATTGATTCTTGCTTTTATTTCTTGTGCTTTTGGAGTCTTTTGAAGGAATTCGGGGCCTAATCCAATGTGATGAAGATTTGGACCTACTTTCTCCTCAATTAGACGCAGGGTCTCTGGTCTAATTCCTAGGTCTTTGATCCACTTTGAGTTGAGTTTTGTGCATGCTGAGAGATAGGGGTTTAGTTTCATTTTGCTGCATATGGATTTCCAGTTTTCCCAGCACCATTTGTTGAAAAGGCTATCTTTTCTCCAATGTATGTTTCTGGCACCTTTGTCTAGTATGAGATAGCTGTATTTATGTGCATTACTCTCTGTGTCTTCTATTCTGTACCATTGGTCTACATGTCTATTTTGGTGCCAGTACCATACTGTTTTTGTTACTATAGCTTTGTAGTATAATCTGAGGTCAGGTATTGTGATGCCTCCTGCTTCACTCTTCTTGCTCAGGATTGCTTTGGCTATTCTGGGTCTCTTATTTTTCCAAATGAATTTCATGATTGCCTTTTCTATTTCTACAAGAAAGGACTTTGGGATTTTAATTGGGATTGCATTGAATCTGTATAGTGCTTTGGGTAGTATGGCCATTTTAATAATATTGACTCTGCCTATCCAAGAGCATGGGAAGTCTTTCCATCTTCTAAGATCTTCTTCAATTTCTTTCTTTAGTGCCTTGTAGTTTTCATTGTAGAGGTCTTTCACCACTCTTGTTAGATTGATTCTCAAGTATTTTATTTTTTTGGAGGCTATTGTGAATGGAGTAGTTTTCCTAATTTCTCTCTCAGAGGACTCGTTGCTGATGTATAGAAATGCATTTGATTTATGGATATTGATTTTATATCCTGCAACTTTTCTGAATTCATTTATCAGTTCTAGAAGTTTTCTAGTGGAATTTTTTGGATCCTGTAAGTATAGAATCATGTCATCTGCAAATAATGATAGTTTGAGTTCTTCTTTTCCTATTCATATCCCTTTAATTTCTTTCGTCTGTCTAATTGCTCCGGCTAGAGTTTCAAGGACTATATTGAATAAGAGCTAACACCTCTTTAAAGGTCTCATCTCCAGGTACCACTACAATGGCAATTAAATTTCAACATGTGTTTTGGAGAGGGCAAATATTCAGATCATCATATCACATGTAATTCAATGTCTTTCTTTAAAATCAGCTGTGGGTGTGCCCATCTGCAAAGACCCAAGCTGTGTCTCAAAGGCAAGGATGATTCAGAACCACACATTCGTGGTTTGTCCTAGAACCCTTGAGGAACCATCTCCTACCTGGGCCTGAATTAGAGGGGTGCCCACTAGATACTCCAAATCCAA
Organism: Geosciurus inauris; assembly: GCA_004024805.1. Lineage (NCBI taxonomy): Eukaryota > Metazoa > Chordata > Mammalia > Rodentia > Sciuridae > Geosciurus > Geosciurus inauris. Next base: position 40,652 of record PVHX01005418.1, on the reverse strand, counting down.
GGGCTCAGTTTACTGCCCAACTATGGTTTTGTCCTGATCATACCTTGTTCTTCACACCATTCTCTTCATTCTACCAGGCAATCGCCTTGTTCCCCATCAGTTATTTGCTTTCCTCTTCCCTCATAGCCCAATATCTTCTGGTGTCCTTGGGCAATGTTTGTATCTTTCTTCTTTGACTGAGCACACTGAGAAAATCATAGTTTGGGTTAAATGTTTGACCTGACTCTAGAATCTCTATGCTTTCCTGCAGGGAGGCCCTGACTAATATATCCAAGAAGAGATTCTTATTCTTGTGTTTGTCTGGCCTATTAATTCCACATTTCTGATAATCTTGTCTTCCACTGTGAAATATTGCATATTGAAAGATATAGTTGTGATTAGAAAGCATGTGATCATGAGCAAACTATAATAAAAATATTACTCAATAAATAAGAAACAGTTTACCTTGGTGTGGATGTGCAACTTTTTGGTTATAGTTTCCTGTTTTTGCATAAAATTAGAACCAGTTGCTATATTTCCAGAAAAGGCTTGGCTTTGCCAAGAAAAATTGGCAGAGAAAATGTTCTTGCAATAAAAGGACAGAAAATCCTAATATCTTTTCCTAGCTGTACTCCATAAAAATGCAGTCTCCACTGCATTTCCAAGCATCAGGGAATTATAACTTCCTCTCATACCACCAATACTGCTACAGACAAAAAGAAAAGCCAGGGGCTGGGATTGTGGCGCAGTGGTAGCGTGCTCACCTAGCACGCGTGAGGCACTGGGTTCGATCCTCAGCACCACATAAAAAAAAAAAAGATATTCTGTCCACCTAAAACTAAAAAATAAATAAATAAATATTAAAAAAAAAAAAAGAAAGAAAGAAAAGCCAACATCTTTATTAATTCTTTGAATAAATTGTTACTGCACATGTGTCAACTCCTGGGCACTGGACTAGGCCTGTGAGAGCTACAGCTGCACGGAAGCATGGTACCTGGCCTACAGGTGCTCCTAATCTAGCTGGGGCAATAAGACATGACAATTAGCCACAGCAGGGAGTGCACCATGAATGCCGTGGGAGTGGCTGGGAGGATCTCAAATACCATCGAATTTGGAAAGAGAGGGAAAACATGTCCAGCTTAACAAAGGAAATTTAAGTTGAGTTGACCTTTTGTTTATTCAATAAGTAATTCTTGGATGTCCCTGAGGACTGAATGGGGTGCTGTGCTCATGCCTGTAGAACAGAAGAGTGGGCCAAAGAGACATGGTCCAAGGATTTTATGAGAGCATACAGGGGATGGTCGCATAATTATATAGTAACTTATGATAAATTGTATGAAAAGTAGAAGGGCCTATGAGGGCACCAAGGAGGAGGTCAGGGAAGACTTCCCTAGAGAATGGATATGGAGCTGACATCTGCATGGGAATAGCAGTTAAGCAGATGAGAAAAGAAAGAAGGAAGGGGGAATTACAGGCAAAGGGAGCAACGAATGCAAAGTTCATGAGGTAGGAGTAAGCATGACAACTTAAAAAATTTAAAGTGAACCAAGCACAGTGACAAACTCCCAGCTACTCTGGAGGCCGAGGCAGGAGGATCTCAAGTTTGAGCCTAGCTTCAGTATCATAGCAAGATCTTGTCTCAAAATAAAAATTTTAGAAGAGGCTATGGATATAGCTTAGTAATAGAGTGTTTTCCTAGCATTCATAAGGCATGAGGAATTTTGTATTTTTGGTCATAGCTACATTTATGTATCCAAAATATTTTTAAAGAAAACATTATTAATAAGACTATTGCTACTTTTAAAAATTGTGGGTTTAGAGGGGTGAGTGTGTAGCTCAGTGGCAGAATGCTTGACTAGCATGTGCAAGGCTCTGGGTTTGATCCCCAGAACCACAAATAAATATAAATTATGTGGTTTAGAACAACACTGGAAACCAGCTTCTGGTTATTGGATTGCAATAATTTTCAAAACATATAATAGTCAATGTTTTTGAGGATGTAGTGAATTGGAAACCTTTGAAGAGTAATTTGGCAAAGTAAATTGGTACAATGCTTGTAAAGACATTGGGCAATATATACAAAAATACTAAACACTCATTTTCAAAGTAGTTTTTCTTCTAGAAATGAATCCTAAGCTAGATTCTACGGACGGAAAGTTTTCTATGCCTATGTATTAATTGAAGCCCTCTTTATAAAATGGCACAAAAAAATCTTAAAACTGGGGTCTGGGGTTGTGGCTCAGCAGTTGAGCACTTGCCTAGCATGTTTGAGGCACTGGGTTTGATCCTCAGCACCACATAAAATAAATATATTGTGTTCATCTACAACTAAAATAAAAATAAAAATCTTAAAACTGTCCAACAATCTTTGAATGCTTATGCAAGATAGTATATATTGATTCAACAGGATATCACATTTCCTTAAAATATGGCTTATATGATGAAAAAAATACTTATTTTCAATGTTAAGTTTTAAAAGATAGGTATAGAATTTGGTGTCTATTATGAGTAATTCTGAAAAAATATGGTATACAGGAGGAAAAATCACATTAAACCAAATTTTAAATATGAGATTATCATTGGGCAGCAGAGCTATACATAATAGTTCTTTCTTCTTTTATCCATTTCTAAAATGAACATGCATTGCTTTATAATTATTAAAAATGTTTAAGGAACTATGGTTTTAAAAAACCGAATACTCATTCCTCTTTGGAATTAATGGGTGAAGTAAAAACTTTTCTTTTTCCACTTTTAAAGATGACATGTTCTTCTCATTGTCTTGAAGGCATTGGTATGATCACAAAGGCTGATAAATGACAAAGACTTTGTGAGTCATCAAGTATATCTCCCTGGATTATCAGGAAAATCTAACCTGGGAATTTCATACTAAAAATGCAACAAAAAAATAATCTTGTAAATCTACCAAAACTGAATATTCATTACTTCATTTATTGTTTAGTTACATAATGGCATACTCCACGCATCAATGCTAAAAAACCGAAACAAGTTTCAACAACAGACAGCAATATGGGGCTAGGTGAGTCAAAGACACACCAAAAAGAGTTCAAAATGATTAAAATATTATAAAGAGCTGAAGATGAAATTGGTGCAGGAAGGAAGCCCACAGCAGATTTAACAGTCTAGATTCATCATTCCCTCTTCATATTACTGCCTGGACTTCAGGTCACTTTGGGACAAGCCGACTGAGAGATGGGGAGGGCCTCAGAACAATGGAGCTGAGACTTGAGTACCAGCAGGTGAACCTTTACCCTAAATGGACATCATAAACCTGTAATTTGGTCTTCAAGAGATTTTATTTTTACCTCAGGCTCTGTCCTATATCAAAATTTAACAATTATTTTCATGAATCCCATCACGAATTTACATGGATCCAAATAATGTTTCTTACTTTTTAATATCCCTATTTAGCTATTAGATTTTGATGGATTAATTTTAATTTTTAATATTGAACACATTCTATATTTCAGGCTAGGGAACATGAAGCCATTATGCACTTAATGAGTTTCACCATTATATACAATACAATGAATGGTGGTTTGTTTAAATTGGGTAAACATAAATAATACGTATACAAAACCTTTTTTTAAAAAGTCTTCATTCTATTTATGGAACAAGGCAAAATTTAATAATAGATGCAAAGAAAAAAAGGAGTGACAATCGAACTTTCTGAAAGCCGAAAAGGCCAAGATAAAGCCAAATATTTTCACTCTCAGTTTCAGCAGAGGGCAGCTTTGTGGGATGGGGACAGGTGGGTACCCACAGGCAGCACTGAGGATGCTGTGATATGAGGAGGTCCTGAACAGACTCCTCAGTCCCCCTAAATCTTTCCTATAAATTAATCACAGTGCCCGAGGTCCTAGCATTTCAAATTTTCCCTGGAGTCTTGAAAGTTAATCATGTTTGTTGTTCTATCTTGAAGATTGCAAAGCACTTCTGGGATATTTCTCCACTAATCCCTTGGGCCAGGAGATCTAACCAGTTGATCAGGGTTGACGGGTCCATCAAAAGAGACAGTAGGAATTCTAAGAACTTGGGCTTTAGTGTTAAATCCTGCCTTTGCCACTTACTAGCTGAGAGTGACCTGGGGCAAGTGATCTTTTCCAAGTCTCAGTTTCTTCCTCAATAAAATAAAGATAATACTATTTGTCTGGAGGCAGTTGTAAGGAGAAACTACATGTAAAACACTTAAGCACAGCAGATTCTATCTATTCAAGGACAACCAGGTCAGTGGGAAGTGAGCCTTTAGCTCCTGGCTATGCCTGTGCACCTCCCCCTGCTCGTGAGCATCTACCTCTTGCAGGCAAGCTAGGAAGACTGTTTCCAATTGCTGGACCCCCAGTTCCCTGCCAACCATGAGCTGCAGAGACCTCCCAAGGCCAGGTCAGCACCTCTATTAACACCCCACCTGCACCCACATAGAATCAACACCCTCTCAGATCTGGCATCTTGGATTCAAGTTGGGCATGGGAGATGGAGGAAGGGTCCTAAAAAATGTGTGTGTGTGTGTGTGTGTTCCAGAAGAAACTTCACCAGCTGGAGAATTTTGCCCGTTTTCTAACTCCAGGAAATGGTGGTGGCTATCAATCATCAGCAATCTTGGTCAGTTTCCTTTTTGCAGCCTCTTCAGGGTCACTTTTCTGAAAGTACAGCAAGTTGGACAGAGAAGGAAATGTAGGAGACTGTACAGAGAAAAGCCTGCCTCTACTGGAGACTGCAGTTGATGCTGTGACTAGTGCTCTGACTTTTATTGGTGCATGTAAATGACCCCCTCAGCCGCTAGGCCTTTTTTCTTGCCCTAATAAATTACCACTACCTCTTCTTCAGAATGGCTTTTTTGTGCATGTGTATGTGGTAATGAGGATTGAACCTAAGGGTGCTTTTCCACTGAGCCACCTTCCCAGCCCTTTTTTTTTTTTTTTTTTTGAGACAGAGTCTTACTAAATTGCTGAATCTGGCCTTAAACTTGTAATCCTCCTGTGTCAGCCTTATGAGTCACTGGGATTACAGATGTATGCCACCATACCTGACTCGGGATGGCTTTTAACCTAGAGGTCCCAAACCTAGCACTCTGTCATCTGTAGAGATGCATTTGTTTTATAAAATGAAACACACTCAGACCTCTTAGAGACTCTGATTTGGAACATACAGGCTTCACCAGAGTAGATCTGTAGTAGTAGTAGTACAGGTCACTGGGTTTATGTGCTAACTTCTCAGTTCACTGTGTGGTGTGAGCAAGTCACTTGTCTTCACAGTACTTGTGTTTCTTCATCTATAAATTTAGGATGATAACATTAATCTACTTCATAGAGTTGTTGACAGGATGGAATGAAGTTTTTTTTATCAAGCATAAGTAGGGTCTGGCATTTGATATTCTGAAAGAGTCTGTAGATCATGAGACACTGGCTAGCTAGGGAATCAAGCACTTTGCTACAAAGCTATTTCTAATTAACAAAATTGAGTGGGCTATTCAGTCTTTTGCCTCTCCATATAAGCCTTAGAATCAGTTTTTTTAATATATGCAAAATAATTGGAATATCTATTTATTTAGTTCCTCCCTGAGTGCTTTCATCAGAATCTTATAGTTTTCCTCACATCACTCTTATACATATTTTGTTAGATTTATACCCACGTCTTTCTCTGTTATGATGCTAATGTAAATGGTATTTTGTTTTTTATTTCAAATTCCATTTGTACGTTGCTAGTATATAGTAAAGTAGTTTTCATATATTTCAACTTTGTATCATACCTACAACTTTGAAATATTTCACTCATTAGTCCCAGGAGGTGGTGGTGGTGTTTGTCAATTATTTTGGGTTTTCTACATAAACAATCACATCACAATCACATAATGTGATTGTGAGAGAAGAGTTTTATTTCTTTCTTCCCAATATCTTTTATTTCTTTTTCTTCTCGTATTGCATTATCTAGGACTTCCAGTATAATTCTGAAAGTCAGTAGTGATAAGGGGCATCACTGATTTCTTTCTGATCTTAGTGGAAAAGCTTGTAGTCTTTCATCATTAAATATGATGTTGGCTGAAGGTTTTTCATAGATATTATTTATCAACTTGAGAAAGTTCTCTTTCTATTCTTAGTTCACGGAGTTCTTATCATGATCAGGTGATGAATTTTGTCAAATGCTTTTTCTGTATCTATTGATATAGTCATGTGATTTTCTTCTTTAGCCTATTGATGAGATGTATTACATTCATTGGTTTATTTGTTTGTTTGTTTGTTTTGTTAGTTATTATGTTGTGTGTGGTACGGGGAATTGAGCCCAGAAAGTCTACCACTGAACATCATCTTCAGCTCTTTTATATTTTGAGACAGGGTCTAGCTAAGTTGCTGAGATTGGCCTTGAACTTGTGATCCTCTTGGCTTAGCCTCCTGAGTGGCTGGAATTACAGGCAAGCAACACTACACCAGACACATTCATTAATTTTTTAAATATTGAATATTTTGTTGAGGATTTTTAAAAAATTTTTTTATAGTTGTTGATAGATCTTCATTTTATTTTATTTTTTTTTAGCGATTTTTTTAAAATGTTTATTTTTTAGTTGTAGGTGACAGAATATCTTTATTTTATTTTTATGTGGTGCTGAGGATTGAACCCAGTGCCTCATGCGTGCTAGGCGAGCACGCTACCACTGCGCCATAATCCCAGCCCCTCTTTATTTTATTTATATGTGGTGCTGAGAATCGAACCCAGTGCCTCACACATGCTAGGCAAGCGCTCTGCCACTGAGCCACAACTCCAGCCCTGTTGAGGATTTTTTACATCTATATTTATGAGAGATATTAATCTATAGTTTTCTTTTAATGTTGTCTGGTTTGGGTATTAGAGTAATGCTGGCCTCATAGAATGAGTTAAGAAGGATTCTGTTGCTTTTCTCTTCTGAAGGCAGTTGTAGAGAATTGATAAAATTTCTCCATAAATGATTTGATAGAATTCACAAGTGAATTCATCTGGGCCTTGTGCATTCTGTTTTAGAGAGTTACTAGTTATTTATTTAACTTTCTTAATAAATTTACACCTATTTGGATTGTTTGCTTCTTTTGTGTTTCAGTAAATTGTATCTTTTAAGGAATTAGTCCATTTCTTCTAGGTTATCAAATTTGTGGCATAACCTTCATAATATTCCTTTATTATTCTTTTATTATAGTTCTAATTCACACTTCCATGAAGACTAATGATCTTTTCATGTGTTTATTTACCATCCATATATCCTTATCATTGAAATGTCTATTTGTGTCTTTTACCATTTTCCAGTTGGCTGGGGACTTTTTTTTTTTTTGGTACCGGGGATTGAACTCAGTGGTACTCGACCACTGAGTCACTATCCCCAGCCCTATTTTGTCACTATCCCCAGCCCTATTTTGTGTTTTTTTTTATGTAGACAGGGGCTCACTGAATTGCTTAGCGCCTCGCCATTGCTGAGGCTGGCTTTGAACTCACAATTCTCCTGTCTCGGCTTCCCAGAGTGCTGGGATTTTAAGCGTGAGCCACCGCGCAAGGCTGGCTGGGGATTTTTGTTGTTGTTGTTTTTTCTATTGTGCTTTGAGAGTTGCTTTTATATTGTAGATAATAGTACTTTATCAGATAGTGATTTGCAATATGTAGCTTGTCTTTTATCCTCTTCCAAGAGTTTTTGAAGTGCAAATATTTTCAATTTTCATGAAATCTAATTTATCAAATTTTCCTTTCATGGACCACACTTGGGGTTTCAAGTCTAGGAGTTCTTTGCCTAGCCCTAGACCTGAAGATTTTCTCCAGTTTTATCTCCTAAGTTTCAGAAATACAGAAGTTTTTTGTGTGTTGATTTTTTTTCCAAAGTCCTCACTGAACTAACTTATTAGTTCTAAGATATTTTTTGTAGACTTCTTGGGATTTTCTAAATAGACAATCATGTTATCTTCAAGTTGAGATAGTTTTATTTTCTCCCTTCCAATTTATATAGTTTTATTTCATTTTCTTGCATTTTTCAGTAACTTCAGTACTATGCTGTTGTTTTGTTCTGTTTTGTTTGCTGGGGTGTTGGGGAGGCCATTGTTTTTTGTTTTTAATATTTTTTTAGTTGTAGACGAATGCAATATTTTTACTTTATTTATTTATTTATATGTGGTGCTGAGGATCGAACCCAGTGACTCACACATGTGAGGCAAGCGCTCTACCACTGAGCTACAGTCCCAGCTCCAGAGGCCATTGTTTTTAAGAGACAAAGTCTTGCTATGTTGGCCAAACTAGCCCCAAATTTCTGGACTCAAGCAATTCTCTAGCCTCAGCCTCCCAAATGCTAAGACTATGGACACATGCACCACACCCAGTTCTCGTGCCATGTTGAATAAGAGTAGTGAGAGCCATTTTTCCTGATCTTCTAGAAAAATTACTTTTTTTTTTTTATCATTTAGTATGTTGCTAGCCCTAGGCATTTTGGGGTTTTGTTTTTATTTTTGGTAGGTGATATTAATTAAGTGTAGATATTTTCTATTTCTAACTTATTGAAATATTTTATCATGAGTCAATGTTGGATTTTACTAAATGCTTTTTCTATGTCAAACTAATGCAGTCATGATTTTCCTTCTTGAGCTTGTTAATATGGTGAATATACTGATTTTTAAATATTGAACCAGCTTTGCATATCTAAAATAAATCCAACCTGGTTATGATGCGTAATTCCTTTTATACATTGCTGGATGCAGTTTGCTAATAGTTTGATTATGTTTTCACATTTAAATTCATGAGAAATATTGGTCTTTTCTTTGGTACCGTCTTTGTTTTTGGTATTAGGGTAAAACTGACTCTATGAAATAAGTTGACAGGGATAAAAAAAAAGAAAAGAAAGATCAGTGGAGGGGAATGAAAGGAAGGGAGGAAACATGGGATAGGGAAAGAGAGTGGAATGAATCTGACCTAACTTTCCTATTACATATATGAATATACCACAGTGAATTTCAAAAGACACTAATTTAAAAACAAAACTATAGCCGGGCCCGGTGGCACATGCCTGTAATCCCAGCACTTAGGGAGGCTGAGACAGGAGAATTGCGAGTTCAAAGCCAGCCTCAGCAATAGCAAGGCCCTAAGCAACTCAGTGAGACCTGTCTCTACATAAAACACAAAGTAGGGCTGGGGATGTGGCTCAGTGGTCGAGTACCCCTGAGTTCAATCCTCAGTACCAAAAAACAAAAACAAAAACTATAAGTAAATAGCAGAAAGATCAGTAGAGTAGAGGGAAGGGAACAGGGAGAGGGAGCAGGGGAAGGAAAGACGTAATGAGGACTGAATTAGAACAAATTATATTCCATGCTTTTGTAATTATGTTAAAATAAATCTTAATGTTATGTATAACTAAAAAGAACCAATAAAAAAGCACTATTAAAACCAAAGCATCAGGGCTGGGATTCTAGCTCAGCGGTAGAGCGCTTGCCTCGCATGCGTGGGGCCCTGGGTTCGATCCTCAGTACCACATACAAACCAATAAAATAAAGACATTGTGTCCATCTACAACTAAAAAATATATATATATATATTAAAAAAAAAAAAACCAAAGCATCAGCTGGGTGCCTGTAATCCCAGCACTTAGGGAGGCTGAGACAGGAGAATTGTGAGTTCAAAGCCAGCCTCAGCAACAGCCAGGCGCTAGCAACTCAGTGAGGCCCTGTCTCTACATAAAACACAAAACAGGGCGGGGGATGTGGCTCAGTGGTCGAGTGCCCCTGAGTTCAATCTCCAGTTCCAAAAAAACCAAAGAAACAAAAAACAAAGCATCATATATATTTGAGATAAAATTATAAGTAAGTTTTCTATAGAGTTGGGTCTTAAAATGGGATAACTTTGGCATACATGTGGATGCCAAATTTTATATATATTATATATTTTATATATATTATAAATATATATAATATATATAAAATGGATGCTTATTTTATATATATTATAAAACATTTTCTAAACAAATTGATTCTAACAGCTTTAGTCATATATGTTATCAACAATAGAAATAAAAAATAATAAAAAAAGTTAAGAAGTATTCTATTTTGGAGCTGAATGTGGTGGTGCACACCTGTAATCCCAGCAGCTTGGGAGGCTGAGGCAGGAGGATCACAAGTTCAAGACCAGCCTCAGAAACTTAGGGAGGCACTAAGCAACTCAGTGAGCATCTGTCTCTAAATAAAAATACAAAACAAGGCTAGAGATGTGGCTCAGTGATTGAGAGCTCCTGAGTTCAATTCCCAGTACACTAAATAAATAAATAAATGAAAATTTAAAAGGGCTGGGGATGTGGCTCAGGGGTTAAGAGCCCCTGGGTTCAATCCCTAGTACCAAAAAAAAAAAAGGAGTATTCTTTTTTGGAAGAGATTACATAGGTCGATGAAACTATTTGAGCCTGAAGTTTTTGTTTTGTTTGAGGTTTGTTGTTTGTTTTCAGGAGGTAGGGGAAATAAATTATTTAGAACAATTTAAATTTACAAAAATCTTGAGAAGATGTCATAGTTTTCATATGCCCCATATACAATTTCCCCTATTATTAATATCTTAGATTAGTATGATACATCTTTTAATTCATGAATATATTGATATTATTATTAGCTAAAGTCCATACTTTATTCATATTTCCTTACTTTCTACCTTATGTTCTTTCTCTATTCCAGGCTCTCATTGAGGCTACCACATCCATTTTGTTACCATGTTCCCTTAAGCTTTTCTTGATTGTGATAGTTTCTCAGACTTAACAATCTCAAAGAGTAGTAATCAGGTATTCTGTAGGATTTCTATCTACTGGAATTTCTCCAGCGTTTTTCTCAAGATTAGACTGAAGGTCTGTGTTTCTTGGAGGAAGGCCATTGTTACTATCTACATGATTTATCATTGTTGATGTTGACCTTGATCACCTGGCTGAATTAGTGTTTATCAAATTTCTCCACTGTAAATTTACTTTCTTTCCTCCCCACTTTGCATATGTTGGAAAGAAATTTTTATATGCAGTCTGCATTTTTAAAATGGAGAGTTATACTCCCCCTTCTTAAGGGCAAAGTACCCAAGAAAATTATATTGAATTCTTTTGCATAGAAGATTTATCTCTTCTCCTCATTTATTTTCTTATTCAATTATTTACTTATACAAGTATGGGCTTATAAGAATTCACTTTAAACTTTAGGTTATATCTTTTTTTAAATTTTATCATCATTTTTAAAAATTGTTCTAGCTTGGCCACTGGGGGTTTTTTCAGCTGGCTCCTGTGTCTTTTTAAAATATGCCCATTCATATGAAGTTTTGGTTTTGGGAGGTCAGCATAGGACAGCTTCTAAATTGCAAATTAAAGTTATTTAATGGTTATGTGACTATTCAGACTGTTTATTTCATTTTGGTTGAGATTTTATAGTTTGTGATTTTCAAGGAATTAATTCATATCTAAGTTATCAATTTGTTCTGCTCTCGATACTAATGAGCTGTATGACCTTGGGGAAGTCACCTGAACTCTGGAACACAAGGACTCAAATGCAAATTTAAGAATTGGACGCAATGAGCTCTGAGAGCCCTTTCTATTATAACTTCCTATACTCTACATATTGCAAAGCCACTGCTGAGTGCAGTGTGGTTAACTGATTCAGCAGGAATCAAATAACTGAGATTTTACTTGAGATGTTGAGTCTAACCAGGCAAGGGGCAGCCTTGTGCTCAGCCCTGGATCACTAACCCTTAGCAATGTTTCCTGACCATGCCTCCTCCTTTCCATCCCCATTATCACCATGCTTCCATGATTGCTCAGACCATTGAAATAATCTCCTGGGTATCCCTATTTCCTATCTCTTTCTTGATAATTCACTGTACATTCTATAGTCTGGGTTATGTGAGAATTGTATGATTATTGAAGGTAGATTGAAGACTTAGAAAGCCGCTCCTCCAAGATTTCTCAAACTGTGCTCCTTTTCAAAGTTGCTACACACAGAGGTACACATCTGTATTAGTCTGGTTTTTTCATTACTATAATGAAACACCTGAAGATGTCTGCTTAAAGAAAAAAAGTTTATTTTGGCTCATGGTTCTAGAGGTCCAAGGCCAAGGGGCTGCATCCGGTGATGGCCTTCTTGCTGGCAGAGTCCCAAGGAAGTGCAGGGCATCACATTGCAAGAGACAAGGAAAGACTACATGAGCATATGTCCTCTGGTCTCTCTTTTAAAACCACAGAATTCAGTTATTGGGGCTGTACCCTGATGACTATCTAATTGTAATCACCTTCCAAAAGTTCCATTTTTTTTTTTTTTTGGTACTGGGGATTGAACTCAGGGGTACTTGACCACTGAGCCACATCCCCAGCCCTATCTTGTGTTTTATGTAGGACAGGGTCTCACTGAGTTGCTTAGCACCTCGCCATTGCTGAGGCTGGCTTTGAACTCGTGATTCTCCTGTCTCAGCCTCCCTAAGTGCTGGGATTACAGGCTTGAGCCACAGCGCCCGGCTCCCAAAAGTTCCACTTAAAACATCATAGTTGGATTAAGTTTCTACCCTCTTAATACCTCACAGTGTGGATTAAATTTCAACATACGAACCCTTTGGGGACATACTCAAATGATATCCAAACCATAGAAGTGATATAAACTACTTGAGAAAATTCCATATTCCCCTTTTGGAGATTCATAAATCACAATTGTATATTCAAGGGTCTGAAAAGTCCTGCAATAAAGAACCTTTCTAAATATTATTTAATCTAGAGTTCTCAGCCTAATTTGCCCAGAAAAATAAATGTTTGGTTGCTACAAAATATCTATTAACATATATGTTGATACACATAATACATATGTAATACATATAATATTCTGAAGAACATAGTTGGGAATTGCTAATTAGCCCATTTTCTAGATAAGAAAATGGGTTTAGAAAAGTTAAATTATTTGTGCAAAATTGCAGAAATACTTAGTGGTAAAGCTGGATCTAAAACTCAGTTTCCCAAATTCCTGATGGTCTTTTTTTTTTTTTAATTAGTTATACATGACAGTAGAATGCACTTTGATACATCATATATAATGAAGTATAATTTCTCATTCTTCTGGTTATACATGATGTAGAATCCCACCAATTGTATAGTTACATGTGTACACACAGTAATCATGTCTGATTCATTCTACTATCCTTCCTACCCTCATACCCCTTCCCCTTCTTTCCCTCTCCTCTACCTAAAGTAACTCTATACTTCCCTAGCCCTCCCCCGCATTGTGAATTAGCCTCCGCATATCAGAGAAACATTTGGCCTTTGGTTTTTTGGGATTGGCTTATTTCACTTAGCATGATATTCTCCAGCATCATCCATTTACGGGTAAATGCCGTAATTTCATTCCTCTTTAAGGCTGAGTAATATTCCATCATATATGTGTGTGTGTGTGTGTGTGTGTGTGTGTGTGTACGTATGTCACATTATTTAATCCATTCATCTGTTGAGGAGCACCTAGGTTGGTTCTACAGTTTATTGTGAATTGAGCTGCTATAAACATTAATGTGACTGCATCACTGTAATACCCTGACTTTAAGTTCTTTGGGTATAAACTGAGGAATGGGATAGCTGGGTCAAATGATGGTTCCATTCCAAGTTTTCTGAGGAATCTCCATACTGCTTTCCATAATGGTTGCAACAATTTGCATCCTCACCAGAATGTGAGTGGACTTTTCCCCCCACATCCTCACCAACATTTACTGTTGTTTGTATTCTTGATAATTGCCATTCTGACTGGAGTGAGATGAAATCCCAGTGTAGTTTTAATTTGCATTTCTCTAATAGCTAAAGATGTTGAACATTTTGTCATGTATTTGTTGATCAGTTGTATTTCTTCTTCTGTGAAGCATCTGTTCAATTTGGTCTGGTATTCTTTGCATCATAGCACATCATCACCTTTGAGCCAGATCCAAAGGCTACTGAAAAATAATATGACTTTTAAAATTAATTTTATTATAAAATATTTCTGCATATGAAAAGTATTTATAACATGTATGTGTGGTATAAAATGATATTAAAACAAACACCTAAGTATCCATCACCCAACTTAAGAAATAGAATACTATCAGAACTTTGAAGATTCCATAGGCCCCTCTCCAATTATACAACCCTGTGTTTTCATTGTACTTATTGGATACTTGATCTTCATTAGAGTTCACATATAATACACATGAATTACACACACACACATATATCCCTAAAATATATCATGTTTTGCATATTTTGGAGCTTTAATTAAGGTATCATTCTGTTTTTCTACAACTTGCAAAGATTTTGCTTATTAATTTTTTTGAGATCCCTCTATGTTGGTAAGTGTAGCTATAACATTCATGGCTGTGTAGAATTCTGGTGTGTCAATAAATACAATTTATTCATTCTCCTGTCAGTCAATATTAGAGTTGTTTCTTTCTGTCCTACTCTGTGTTGCTATTACAACACCTAGTTGGAGCTGAGACTAGGTAACTAATAAATAACAGATTTTTTTTTTTCTTTTTCTCACAGTTCTAGAGAATAGGAAATTCAAGATCAAGACGTCAGCAGGCTTAGTTGTCTGGTGGGGGCTGCTTTCTGATTCCAAGATAATGCCTTGATGCTGTGTTCTCCAGATGGGTCCTGTGACCTCACGTGGCAGAAGAGTCAGAAGAACAAAAAGCCAGCTGGCTGTGGTGGCACATGCCTATAATTCCTGTGACTGAGGCAGAAGGATCTCAAGTTCAAAGCCAGCCTTAGCAACTCAACGAGACCCAAAATAACTTAGTGAGATCCTGTCTCAAATAAAATATAAAAATACAAAAATATAAATATAAAAAAGGGATGAGGATGTTGCTCAGTGGTTAAGCAACCCTGGATTCAATCCCCAGTACAACAAAACAAAACAAAACAAAAAAATCTAAAAAGCCGGACTCCTTCCATACAACCATTTTATAATGGCATTAATCTATTCAGGGGGACAGATTCTCATAATCTAAACATCTTTTCAAAGATTCTACTTCCCAGCACTGTTGATGAAGTTTCCAAATACATGAACTTTGGGTGACACATTCATACCATAGCACTTTTTTCTTTGGGTCTATTACAATGTTCCATAAATTGTTTTACATGTACGCATATTTGTGTTTTTCTTCTTATCTAATTTAGATTATTAATGTATTTAACCCTAATTTATATATAACAAATACAATTCTAGAAGTTAGTCATACAAATAAAAAATAGATTTAAATGCGTACATATGCTGTTACTGCTATATGTACACATGTTTGTAAGCACAACTTCTTGTATTCTTCTAGGCTACAACTTCAGAGAGAAAATGCTGAATTACAGCATATATCCATCTTCAGATTTATTAGGGAACATGAAATTGTTGTTCAATTTATAATTTACATTCTCTCCAGCAGTGTAGAGGGTTTCTATTGTTACGCATCCTTGACATTACCTTGACAGACATTTTTTTTTTTTGGTACCAGGGATTAAACTCAGGGGTACTCAACCACTGAGCCACATCCCCAGCCCCATTTTGTGTTTTATGTAAAGACAGGGTGTCACTGAGTTGCTTAGTGCCTCGCTGTTTCTGAGACTGGCTTTGAACTCGCAATTCTCCTGTCTCAGCCTCTCGGAGTGCTGGGATTACAGGCTTGCGCCACCGCGCCCGGCTTATTTTGTGTTTTTATATAGAGGCAGGGTCTCACTGAGTTGCTTAGCGCCTCGCCATTGCTGAGGCTGGCTTTGAACTCAAGATTCTCCTGTCTCAGCCTCCCAAAGTCCTGGAATTACAGGTGTGCGCCACCGCGCCCAGCTGCCAAACATTATTTTAAAACTTTATATTATGTAAAAGTTCAAACAGGTACAAGAATTATATTATAAATCATTTCTCAGCTTTGACATTTACCAACTCATGATGAATCTTCCATGTCTTCCTTAGGATATTTGAAAGCTAACTACAAATATTATATCACTTTACCTGTAAACGTTTCAGAATATGTCCCTAAAAATTAAGGACTCTGTCTCTTAAAAATTCTAAAGTAAGCTGGGCATGGTAGCACAAGCCTGTAATCCCAGCTCTTAGGGAGGCTGAAACAGGAGAATCACGAGTACAAAGCCAGCCTCAGCAATGGTAAGGCACTAAGCAACTCAGTGAGACCCTGTCTCTACATAAAACACAAAATAGGGCTGGGGATGTGGCTCAGTGGTTGAGTGCCCCTGAGGTCAATCTCCAGGGGGGAAAAAAATTGTAAAGTAAGCCAGATGCAGTTGTGTATATCGGTAGTCCCAGCAACTCAGGAGGCTGAGGCAGGAGGATTACAAATTCAAGGCCAACCTCAGCAACTTAGTGAGGCCCTAGGCAACTTAGCCAGACCCTATCTCAAAATAAAAGTTTAAAAAATGGGCTGAGCATGTGGCTCAGTGACCAAACACCCCTGGGTTCAATTCCTGATACCAAAAAACAAAATAAATAAATATTATAAAGTAAAATGCACAAATATTAAGAGGGTTGCTCATTGGTGAATTTTTTTTATACGTTCACAGGTGCTAAACCACCAGTCAGATTAAGATCTAGACTATTTCCAGCTTCTTTGGAAGTTTTATTTGTGTCATCCTTTAAATTCATGAGAGCAATATAAGTTATCTTGCCTAAAATTTAACAGTAAGTTTTTTTTAATATTTATTTTTTTTTGTTGTAGGTAGACAGAATATCTTTATTTTATTTTTATGTGGTGCTGAGGATCGAACCCAGTGCCTCACACGTGCTAGGCGAGCATGCTACCACTGTGCCATAACCCCAGCCCCAACCGTAAGTTTTTAATATCATAAAATATCCATTGGATGTTCAAATTTCTCCATTTGTCACATACCTTTGTTTTTGTTGTTTATCTTAATGCCTGCACAAGTCAGTATCCAAATAAAAACTATCCTTCCCCACCCCTGCAATTTTTCTGCAGTTTCCTTTCATTTAGATTTTGTTGAAGGCAGTCTCATGGTGTATTTAACATGTTTCTCAGTTCCCTACAGTTTTAGTAATGTGTTCATTAGATTCAGAGGGTTGAGCAGATTTGGAATCAAATTTTCAACAAGAACATTTCATAATGGTATGTTCTTCCACCATGTAGTATGTTCTTCTACCAGGAGGTACATAAAGTTTGGTTGTTTCTGCTTTGTAAGTAATGGCAGTGATCACTGATAATCCCTGCTGAGTTCATTATTTCTCTGGTGATTGCAAAATTTTGAGAGTCTACCATTTCTTTTCAATATATTAGGTAGACTATTTCTCTAATGATGATTTTTCCACATCAATAATTTGGTTACCCTGAGATACAGTTTGTACAAGAATTTGCCAAACTTTAAATTTGATGATGTGATTTTATTTTTCTATTTCCCTGATTTACTGATGATATTTTCATAGGTTTCATGCTTTTTTTCTTCTGTGCATTGCCTGCTCTTGTCTTTTTCCCTTTTGCCCTATTGGACTATATGTCTTCTGCTTACTAATTTTTAACAGTTGTTAGCATATTCTGGATACTAATCCTTTGTTGGCTGCAAACATCCCTCAGTTTGTGGCATTCAACTTTTGGCCTCTGAGGATTTCTCTTACTTCGTTATCAGCTTGGATGTACATTGAAAAGGATGTTCATTCCATCATGTAAGGGGCACAGATACACACATAACTAACAACATGTGGTATAAATGTAATGTGAATTTTACAGCAGAACTAGTAGGCAGCTAATCAGCAGAGTACTGGGTACTCCATTCTCTCACTATCCTATAATTAAGAGTACTTGGATAAGGAATAGCTAATTTGTGGAGAAATTTGACTATGACAGGCAATAGGAGTTTCCTGGTCAATGAAACTAGCTTGTATAAAAAGGAGGAGCCTCTGTATTTCAGCCACTGGCAAAACTGTTCTGCTGGGCTTTGTGGCTCATGACTGTAATCTCAGTGGCTCAGGAGGCTGAGGCAGGAAGACCATGGGTTTAAAGCCAGCCTCAACAATTTAGCAAGGCCCTAAGCAACTTGGTGAGACTGTGTCTCTAAATAAAATTAAAAAAAGGGCTGGGTATGTGGCTCAGTGGTTAAGCACCCCTATGGTCAATCCCTAGTACCAAAACCAAAACAAAACAAAATAAAACAAAACACAAAACTGTTCTTCTGCTGAGCTAACACAGATCTGCTGAGGCAGCTTCTTGCTAAAATACAGAAATGGGAAAGAAAATGGGCCTCCAGAGCCATCTGGACTCTCTCTCCCTATATCTGAGGTGTTTTGTAAGGGGATATTTTGGGGCTTTCTAGCCTGCCATTTTCCCAGAATTGGAAGTCTTCCAAAAGATGTCTTAAGGTCAACAGAATGCTCACAATCAAAGCTGTGCACAGAATAACATAAACCAAGTTACATGTTGCTACTAGATTAATCTTCCTAAAAATTTCACCTGTTCATCTTAGTCTCTGGCTGAAAATCTTTCAATAGTATTTACATACTAGTTCTTATGCATTAATGTCCTCAGATAAATATTCAAAGCCTTTTGCAGTCTTGTCCCAATTCAGCTCTCTAACCTTACGTTTACACAGATTTCCACCCTACTACACAGAAATCATTAATGACCATTAAGAACACCAAGAAATTCTATTGCTTTCCTTCAGTTATCCCAGTCAGAAGCATTCTCTAAGACACAAACATTCTCAATTCTCTGTGAAGTGTCCCTTGATTTTTTTTGGCCCCTGTGACCTATTCATTGAGTAGAAGTGATGACTTTTGATAAAGTTAGTGTGCAACAAATACCCATGTACTCCGCATGTTTCCTAGCCTCTTGTGCATTTAAGCTGGGGCTGTGAGACTAGTACTAGCTGGACTATGAAGGATAACATGCGACACTTTGGACCATGGCAGTTTGAAGTTAAGTGCTTTCTTAGACCTTCTTTCCACTATTGTGGAAACTGTTGTGTTCTAGATAGTGTTGCTACAATGTTGAAGAGAAAAACATCCTGTCCACATTGAACATCATGTGAATAAGAAATAAACCATAGAACTTGGTGAGTTAATTTGTTTTTTCAGCATTGACCAGCCTATGCAAGGTGGTAATGCAAGGTCTTACTTCATTTGAACAACATAAAAGTATATTATTTCTTGACTCTGATACTACTTTTCTTTCTCTTACACATTGCTGTTACCTACCAAACCTCCCCACTCTAGCCTCTGAAAAATATATCCTATTCCAGATTGATTCCTGGATAAGTACTCAGGTTCTTTTTTGTTTGTTTGTTTGTTTGTTTTTACTTTGAGACAGGGTCTTGCTAGTTGCTTAGGACCTCTCTAAGTTGCTGAGGCTGGCCTTGAACTTGTAGTCCTTCTGCCTCAGCTTCTCAAGCCCCTGGGATTACAGATGTGAGCCACCATCTAATCTTGTTCTTATAGCTCAAGTTGACCAGTCCAGGGCACCTAACACAGCCTGGTTTCATGATTTGGAACATAAAGAGTCAATTTAGACTTTTTTAGTGACTAGAGCTCTAGGATATAAAACTAGGAGCTGCTAGCATGTAGAGAAAATAGGCCTGTCAGATGACTGAATGGACACAGGGAAGCTGACTCTATTTCCAGTTGTTTCTGAGACTTACATTTTTTTTTTTCCTTTGAGAAAGAAAAGTTCATTTTGGCTTATAGTTTCCAAGATCTCAGTGCAGGATGGGCCAGCTCTGGGCCTGAGGTGAGGCAGAATATCATGGCAGAAGCGTTTGGTAAAGGAAAGTTGCTCAGCTCATGGCAGCCAGCAAGAAAAGAAAAAAAGTGAACTAGAGAAAAAGAGCAAGAGAGTGGAATCTCAGAGCTCCCTAGGAGGGTATGCTCCTAATGATCTAACTCTAAGACCCTACTTCTTCTTCTTTTTTTTTTTTTTTTTTGGTACTGGGAATTGAACTCAGGGGCATTCGACCACTGAGCCACATCCCCAGCCCTATTTTGTGTTTTATGTAAACACAGGGTCTCACTGAGTTGCTTAGCGCCTTGCTGTTGCTGAGGCTGGCTTTGAACTCATGATTCTCCTGTCTCAGCCTCCCTAAATGCTGGGATTACAGACGTGTACCACTGCGCCCGGCTAAGACCCTACTTCTTATGTGGGATATTCAACATTTTATTAAAATAGGCTTTGGGATAGATGATTTTGTCCAAACATAGGCTCTTCTGAGAGTTCTGAGCACATTTAAGGTAGGCCAGGCAAACTGTATTAAATACATTTTTACTTTGTACGTCTTAAATTTACTAGGGCTTTACCAGACACAATTCCATTGTAAGTTGAAGAGCATCTATAGCTTCTTCCTTCCTATGGCTGAGTTGCACTTTATTGCATGGGTATATCTTACTATGTTTACCCATTCACCAGTTAAAAGACATTTTGGTTGTTTTCAGTCTCATAAAGCCATTAAAAAGATTGGGGGATGAGAATAGGAAAGACAGTAGAATGAACTGGACATAGCGTTCTTATGTTCATATATAAATACATGACCAGCGTAACTCTACATCATGTGCAACCACAAGAATGGAATCCTAATTAGAATAAGTAATACTCCATGTGTGTATAATATGTCAAAATACACTCTGCTGTCATGTATATCTAAAAAGAACAAATAAAATAAATAAAATAAAAACTAAGAATAACATTAAAAAACATTTACATATAGGGTTTTGTGTAAATATGAGTTTTTATTTCACTTGGGTAAATACCGAGTAGTGGGATTACTGAATTGTAAGGTACATTTTTTGTTTTGTTTTTTGGTTTTGGTACCAGGGATTGAACCCCAGGGTGCTTACCCACTGACCCACATCCCCAGTCCTTTTTAATATTTTACTTAGAAAAAGCATCTCACTGAGTTGCTTAGGGCCTTACTAAATTGCTGAGGCTGGCTTTGTACTTGCCATCCTCCTGTCTCAGCTTCCAAGCCACTGGGATTACAGGCGTGCACCACTGCACGCAGGCTGTAAGGTACATTTTCCAAATAGCAAAATATGAGAGTTCCATTTGTTCCACATCCTCATCAGTAGTGGGTATTATCAGTGTTAAAATTTTAGCCATTTGGGCTGAGGACGTAGCTCAATGGTAGAATTCTTTCCTGGCATGCATGAGGCCCTGGGTTCAGCCTTCAATACTGAGAAAATATAAAAAATAAACTAAAATTTTAGCCATTCTGATAGGGAGAAGTGTTACCTCATTGTAGTTTTGATTTTCTCATAACTAATTATATTGAGCATTTTTTCATGTGTCTAATTGTCTTTCTTATATTTTCTTAGGGCTGGGGATGTTCTCAGAGGTAGAGTGCATAACCAAAATCCAGTGCAAGGCCTTGGATTTGATCTTCAGTAGCCTCCTTCTGACCCCACAAAATCATATATTTCTTCTTTGCTGAAGCACCTGTCAAATCTGTAAAATTGGTTTGTTCTCTTGTTATTGAGTTTTGAATATTCTTTATGACATTCTTTTCTTTAATTTCAAAATAAAAACTGTACTCTTTCTAGTTAGAAATATAGTAAACTCATTTTTTTAAATCGAAGAACACATAAAATTTTAAAGAAAATAAAAACAAAATTAGACAACTTTATCTTGTTTCTTTCTTTCTTTTTTTTTTTTGGTACTGGGGATTGAACTCAGCGGTACTCGACCACTGAGCCACATCCCCAGCCCTATTTTGTGTTTTATGTAGAGACAGGGTCTCACTGAGTTGCTTAGCGCCTTGCTGTTGCTGAGGCTGGCTTTGAACTCGTGATTCTCCTGTCTCAGCCTCCCTAAATGCTGGGATTACAGGCTTGAGCCACCGCGCCCGGCTTATCTTGATTCTTTTAACCACAAAAGAACAAAACTTCAGGACACCAAGGAACAGAGATTTATCAAAGACAAGTCGTTCTGCTGATGCCAAGAACTATTCCAAAGTTACCACACTGTTTCCAGCCTAGTACTGTAGGTAAGATACCCTCCTGCACATGGACTTCCAAATGGTGTGGCCCTTGTGGTCTAAGAGGTGGAAACAGACCCACTTCCAAGTTCCACCAGCATGACCAAGACCCTGCTCTAAGATGGGCATATGGTCTATACATTTTTTCTTTCTTTCTTTCTTTTTTTTTTTTTTGGTACCAGGGATTGAACTCAGGGGTACTCGACCACTGAGCCACATCTCCAGCCCTATTTTGTGTTTTATGTAGAGCCAGGGTCTCACTGAGTTACTTAGTGCCTGGCCATTGCTGAGGCTGGCATTGAACTTGTGATCCTCCTGTCTCTCTCTTTTTTTTTTTTTTTGAGACAAGTTCTTGCTTTGTTGCCTAGGGTAGTCTCCTTGGCTCAAGTAATAACACCTGCTTCAACCTCCCAAGTAGCTTGTACTATCAGCACATGCCAGGCGTATACACTTTAATATCATATCTCAAGTAGAAACAATGGCAACCACCATTCTCTTAGTTTCTATGAGGCTGTGTAATTGTGAAATCCAATTATAATTTTGTTGTCTTGCATAGATACTCAGGAGAGAGTCTTCCTCTGTTCTCTAAACTATTTAACACCAGGCAAGTACTCTTCTTCAAAAAAGAATGGCTTCTTGGCTGGGCATGGTGGTGTACGCCTGTAATCCCAGTACTTTGGGAGGCTGGGACAGGAGAATCGCGAGTTCAAAGCTAGCCTCAGCAACATTGAGGCGCTAAGCAGCTCAGTGAGACCCTGTCTCTAAATAAAACACAAAATAGGACTGGGGATGTGCTTTAGTGGTCAAGTACCCCTGAATTCAATCCCAGGTACCCCAAAAAAAAAAAGAAAAAAAATGGTTTCTCAAAGAATTCTACAAATGTCAATGTTATAGTTTCAGTGTGACATGTCCTCCAGAAGTTCCTGTTACTGCAAGAATATTTAGAGGTGAAATTATTAGACTATGAGAGCTGTAGCACAATTGATCCATCCAATTGTGGTTTGCATGGACTAACTGGGTTTTAACTATAGACAGATGGGGTACAGCTGGATGAGGTGAGTCACTGGGGGTATTCCCTGGAAGAGTTTCTCTTTCCTGAGGCCATATCCCCTCTCTCTCTCCGCTTCCCAGCTGCTATGAACTAAGTAG